>QVAJ01000569.1:71916-85055 GCA_003546035.1 Mixornis gularis | reverse complement strand
ATTTCTTCTTCTGTGTAGGTGTGACTGTTGCTGGCATGAGTTATTCTTCCAGTTCAGCTGCAGTWTGAGTGGTCACAACACCTGTTGATCTGCTTTCCTCCTCTTCCCCAAGGGTTCTGTCTAGGACTGGACTGTATCCAGTAAAGAGCAGCCAGGGCCTAGCACACTTCAGTAAGTTGATTCTTTATGGAGTTGCCATAGCATTCTTCTTGCAAATATTCTGCCACTTTATCAAGGTCCTGTAGTGATACACTCAAAACACTAGAGGAGAGAATTTTCCAAAAAAAAAAAAAATGGCCCATTTTTTCCCACATTCCATGCTATTCATGACTATCCCTTGGACAGATCTCTGGTTAACTTCCTAGAAATCTCTGTCCYGATTCTAGACACACTGTTGACTGTACTGACTCTAAATATGGTGTAGACCACACTGAGGAGACATAGCCGACATAGGCGCAAGAACATGTTTTCCTTAACATCCAAAGGAAATTCAAAAATTATCAGAAGCTATTCTAACAGGCCTGCAGGAGAAAAAGGCAGCAAAAAGCTGGGGAAAGCTATCCTCCCCATTCTCCCCAMAAACTAGGTATGATCAGCAATGGACTCCCAGAGGTAGCACCCAAGRTAAGAGTAGGAGAGCAGCATTGAATACACTGACTATCCCAAATGATCCTCATTGCTCTTGATGCTATGATGTCATAAACATGACTCCAGTTYATAAAATCTACATACATCAACAAAGCAATCCTGATCTGAAAAAGAGCACCCTGATGGGCACATAGTACATATAGAAAAAACATATACAGGGTTAGGTACCACACTCATGCAAATACACCAAGCAACAACATTGTGACCAYTGGCTCTGAAACTAATAGGCAAATGCTTATATGAAATTTGTTTCCAGCCTACTCTGATCAGATCTCAACCCTCCATGCYCCACACTGGGTGTCAAGTAAGGCTGTCATGGTTTAGGAATGGTATTCTCCAATTTAGTGTTTCCACTAAAACCACTCCAAACTACACTGCTGCTCATGCCTCTCCCATGGCAGACTGGAGAGGAGAACTGGAGGTACAAAAAGCGAAGATCACAGRTTGAGATACGAACCACTTGCTGGAAAATAGCAGTGAGATAAGAAAACAAACAGAAATAGCAACAATACTAATGATAGTGTAAGAAAAGAAACAGCCCACAATAATACGTGATCACTCCCTCCACCACASTAACCTGACCCGGAGGCACGCCCTTCCCCCACACCCAGAAAATGATGTGAGGTGTCACGGAATAACCTCCATGTCATTGCCATRCCCCCTGCTGGCTACTGCAAAAATTCACCCTGTCTTGGATGGAACCAGAACACAAAATTATTAGACTATTGAGATTCTCTTTCAGGTAAGACCTTTGCACTCCAGATGAGTATGCTTCACTCTTGGARAAGGACAAATTCTTCCAAAATTTTTCAGAGTATCAACCTTCCAAGAAAAAGGCCACAGAATAATTTACATAATCACACAACCATGGTCAACAGCAAATCTACTTCAAACTATCATTTCACGGCACAATCTCAGCGGTTATTGTTCTGTACAAAACCCCAAATTTTTTCCAACAAGATCTACCAATCTACATTAATTAGGATTGCCACTACTATCAAAAGGTTTGGAATTATCTACATAAAAAGCTTTTTAGACTGTAAGCAGGAGTTTAACRTATAATACATTACTATTCCAAGTCATCTCTCAATCTGCATGCCAGTAAAGTCATAATAACAGACTGTAAATTCACAGAGTACTTAATTCCACAAAAAAAGCATCAAACAGATTTCTAGTTCTGAAACCTATTTCTCTTACCAATGCCAAGAATCTTTTTTGGGTGTGTAGGGGCAGAGAGTGAGGGACCTACAGCAGATCAGTGACTATCATACAAAAAACAACTTAGACAAGTCAATAAAAGACAACYGCACAGCTGTTCAATTCACTGCAATTTAATAAAGATCAAAACTGACACACATTAGGAGACAGGATATGCATTTTTAGAGTCACAACACTAAATATTTAGTAATTGTTTCAGGCAGCTTCTCTCAGCTCTAATCCACCATAATTTCATCACTGGTAAATTTGGAGGGGTAAGAAAGTCCATTTCCCTTCCCCTGCTGTCACTATCAGTCTGCAGGTTAGGTGAGTGGATCAAAATCTACTGAAGGAAAGCTGACCTACATATTCAGCTCTGAAAAAAAAAAACAATTACCCTTGTTCTTACGGTTTGCCAAAATGAGACCTGTGAAGGTYTTTCTTGTCTTCCAAAAAAATCTTAGTGTCTCTAAACAATGCAGGTTACACACAACTATGCCTTAATTATGCCAGAAACTGCAATACCCTCTTTACCCAAGCCCACAGGGAATGTCACCTCTGAATGGTGACATGGAACATCAGTTTGTCACCTTTTCTATGTCACTAAATTTGGAATATACATTCTGTTCTTGCAAAGTGTGTCACCAGATAGGCACCAGATGCTCTGCTTTGCTTCACTGGGAGTGAGAAAGTGAGGACTTTTGGGGCAGGTTTCCGCCCCCACCCCTCCACCTAATTTAAGACTCCTGAAGTTTAGGAGCATTTAATTTTTACTCCTGGCCTCTGTGGAGAAGAAGTKTTTTTAAAATGTACCCTAATACACAGCCATTTGCCCAGATGATTATACCAGTAATAACTGTATATGAACACAGATAAGTATACTTTTCTTACTAACTGGAAGGGTGATCTACATTTTCAACATTAATTTGATTAACAAAGAATTCACACAATTTACCTCCCACAAAAGTAGGCTACTACTCAAAGTGACACACTCTGCTAGTTCATCTCAGAAAGAAACAAGACTATGAGCAGCACACAGATCAGTAGTTCAGCACAATGAACTGGCAAGCCATTCCTTAGTTAGGTTTGATGTTTCTAAGGTGAGTGTTCTCTTCTTCCTGCAGGTTTTCATTAAGAAATCCTAGAGAGTTAAATTGCCTTCCATAAAAGCAAAAAATCATCAACTGCCTCAGATGAGTGATGYACCTCACTCCAGCAGCAGTCCAGACTCTTAATAGTTCTTCGGCAAGTAAAGCTCTTAACAGTGCCTTTAGTATGTTYCCTTCACTTGCTGTCTTCCCCTTCACACACTTAGCTCCAGTTCCCACTTGTTCTCCAGTTCAATAAGGTATCCAAATTTTATGCCTGATAGAGGAAGCCAATTAGTAGCCCCACTGGCCTGACGTGAGAGATTAGTTTCTAGTCCATTTTTTTTCCTAGAAGTCACATGTTGTCCCTGAACATATGTTGTTGTTTATTTTTGCTTATGGGCCCATCTGAAACATTCTTCACTTCATTTCTCTTCCCAAGACACTTCCACATCATCTTCTTGCAATTACCTCTGCCTAGATGACTGCAGTCCTTAAGTGGACTGCACAATGAGGAAAKAAGATTATACGAGACCCATCAATTCTTACGGCTAAGCAAACAAAGAATTAATTCCACAGGTTTATCATCTATCAACAAAGTAYTGTAAATACAGTTTCAACATACTTTCAACTGGTAAGCAGTTATAAAAATTGATTTGTGCTCTTGCTTGCTTCTAACAATGCCTTTAACATTAAATACATAAAGCTTGGGTCAACAATATGCACCATCAAAGAAAAACCAGACAATAAAAATAGAGAAAGTATTTTTAAGCATGATGTACTCTGTCTCCAAATGCAAAATTTTTTCCAAACCATTAACAGATTACTTACCTTCAGATTTTTGCAACTCTTCATGAGATATTTTACATCATAGATGACAGGGAAAAACAATCGCAGTATCTCAAAGAAGTCCAGCTCTTCCTCAGGTAAGTTGGAGTTTGTCAGGATCTTGATTAGATAGCCAAAGTCATATCCGCTGCAAATTAATAACAAAAACAATATAAACAAGTGACTTAGAAACATCCTTCTGACTTCCAACATCAAGTCTTCACTGCACATTGACAGGATATTCTGTTTTAATTCAATGCAACTAAGACCAACTTCTATTAAAAAAACCTAAACTTCAATATAAATGGCCCCATTGCAGATTGCAGAGAAAACATTTTAACTTAGTCTGAATGAGGCCAAGTGAAGACACAAGAAGATCTGTCTACAGGAGTTTCTCTAAATCCCGAGATAAGGTAAGGCTGCTGGGTCTTCATCTCATAACAAGAATTTCCACCAGAAAGACTCCTAAGCTGGTTTCTTTCACACAGACTGGAGTTTCTCACTACAAACTGAGACAGACACACTTCTACAGTTCTTGAAATCTCAAAGATTAATGAGTTTCCAGAGTCAATGCATGTTTATGCCTGGAGGAAACCCTCAGCAACAAAGAAGAGGAATTGTCTTTCAACTTTTCCAATTAAATCAGCACATAGACAACTAAAAACTTTAATAGCTTGTAGACTATTACTCTTTCTGGAGGCAATGACAGAGTAAGCTGGAAAARTTCTTGTGTGTACATGTAAGTCTGCAGGAGGCAGCAAGGTAACCGAGCAGTGCGTATTTGTTAGAAGAAACAGTGGTATTATAGTGTGTACATGGTAGAGGGAAGRGTTTGGGAAGGCTTCCTCCTCCACAGCTTGATACAATAAAGTGGATGCAGGAATGAGGTGTAGTAGTAACGGGGAAACCGCATATTTTACAAAGAGTTATGAGAGGAAACTCTCATAGAGTTAAGAGGGTTAAGTACAGGAAARACAGATGTCAGGTATTAAAGCAGGACTGAACACCACAACAAAAAGCAGTGATGACCAGTTACGGTTTTTCCTAGGAGGGCAGCGATTACAAACCAGATTATTCATGACCTGATCATGAAACTCATCTTCTTATTCGCTGTACTTGCAGGACTGCTTATGCACTAAACTAAATGGAGGAGTGATTAATGCCTGTACTAACAAAGAAGATGAAAACACACAGCAGGGCTGCCTCTACTGAAGGCTTTATCAGTTTTGCTATTTAAGGAACTTTAGTGTAGAGCTAAGGGATGATTCAAGTGAGCAGGTGGCCACCACAGACTCCAAATTTCTAGTTTAAGACTTTGTGTTCATTCTTGATTACACAAGAGTCATACTCAAAACGAAGAATTTTTCAATTTGGTAAATACTGGCCAGGATCTTTAACTGTGAGATAAGCAATAGAAAACACAAATCAGTTACGAGCATTATTCCACTGWTCCTGCGGAGATTTTGGATCCACAAAGAGCAGTGACTTCTGATGTAGGCTCACGGCTTCAGCTTATGCACTCAGTGTAAGTTTACTTTTTGAACCTTTTGCATAAAATAAGGTTATCTCTGTCATCTTTATACTATGAGTTTCTTGATAGAGGATAGAAAAACCTTGAACATACTGGAGGTAAATGGACTGTTTGCTACAAGTCCATTAATACAAGATATACAATAACTATAGACTATTGCACATCTCCCATSGAGGTTTCCAGTGCTCTAAGCAGAAATTTCATGTTTAACAGATCCTGCAATGCATCTGGTACTTTGAAGCTGTGCTGGCTATTCTCCAATTTCCACAGCAACAACTACTGACCAGGGAGCAAAGGAGCCAAAGATAAAGAAGGATTTCAGTTGACTCTTACAAAGTAAAAACTGTAGTAAACTTGGCAAAACAGTAGCTTGGAAGACTTAATTTTATTAGATCATTTGAAGGGGGAGGGAAGTGCTGGGAAAGCCCGTATCAGCATAAAGCCTTCTATAGAAGAAGAAAAAAAAAAAGCCATACGAGCAAAAAAGGCTGTTCAAAAAGACCCAAAAAACACTCTTCAGGATTACAGTGACTTACTCCTTTAGAGTCTACAATTTATTAGCTGACTGATCATCCTCAAGGCTGAAATGTAACAGTCACATTAAAACTTTCAAAGTGAAACATATTTGTGCTACTCCTCTTCAAAAAAATGTATATGAATAAAATAATAGAAAACAGATGCTCTCAAACAYTYCTAATTTCTTCAAGAAAAGTTAACRTTCCTTTACCATCCATATTGAAAGGGAGCAAGCTATTACAAATAGCAATTTTGATTGAGAATTGACATTTTTTTCACCTGGAGACTAGCAAATCYAAGCTTACAGACATAAGAACTGTAACTCCAAGACTAAGATAGATCCAGTAAAACAAATTTTTAGTGGCCACAGCTGAATGCTAAGAGAAGGCAAAGAAAGTCCACGGTGAGCAATTATGTAATTACCTGCTCATTAAAGAAGTTTTCTTCTAATCCTCTAACAGTGACTAGTGGTTGGTTTATACCCTGAAGCACACAGAGGTGTGCTTGCCTTAAAAAACTTGCACCATATCTAATACAATCACCTGAAATTGCTTAGCMCAGCAAGCCACAATCTGTGGAGCTATACAACACAAGCACTTACTCTTACAGACATTTGTTTTGGTTTTCCACTGAACATGAACAGCTCAGGGCAACAAGRCAAGAGTAAAGATCAAACATGCCTCAATTTCTTTCCCGTACTATCAAGAAAGAATTCAGATAGCAAATTAATAATGAATTCTACTCAAGCACCAAACTTCTGAAATAAATAAAAACTTGCAAGAGTTGAGAAAGCTTTGGTTCATTTTATAACACCAACAGAAATGAGCCAACAGATTAAATTTTACTGAAATCAGTTAGACACAAATGACTACTGAAACACATTAGCTTGGAACTTTGCAGCATCCCAAGGACATCTGGGTTTTTGTTTTCAAAAAAGCATATTTGCACAGACCCTCCAAAGGTAGACAAAGCAGACTGCACACAACTGGACACTCAAAGCTTCAGCAGAGCAGACAGTTGAACATCCCCAAAATCAGCATTTGASCCATTCCTTCCTAACTTGCTAGACTGTCAAGCACTCACAGTTCTCTTGACTGTGATAAAAATCACAAATTCAGGGCTTCCCCCTCCTCTCTCATTGACTCAAATACATTTTAATGCATACACACACCAGATTTGATGAAGTTGTCTATGAAGTTGCAATACACAAGAACTGGTGATACGACAGTGCAATTATTTCTTCACTCATATCTGACAGAACTGCAGGTCCACACAGATTTGCCAACATGTTAGGATGCCAAGGCAGCTACATCAAATGCAGACATAAAAAGTAYACAAGGAAAACTACTTGAGAAACAAAGAGCTTAGAAATGAGCTGCATGAAAGTCCAAGGAAATCAAAGACTGGAAAATGAAAACCAAACTTCATACTCTGAGAAAGGAGTAATTCCCTTCTCCCACTTAATATGGGACTCAAATTTTAAGAGTTAGCAATTTTAAGCATTTTAAGGAAACAGAGACAACAGCAGAGTCAGCAACTACCAAGCACAGCTTTATCAGTTGTCAAAGAACTACTGTGTGGAGAGCCTAAATGAAACAAATTTTCAACTGAGCTGCATAAGCTTCCACTGACAGAACATAATCACAACCAAGGATGYATTTAGAAACAGCTGTTCACTATTCTTTGAGGCACATCTTATACCACCCATGCTCATTTATAGCTTTGTGTAATTTTGGCTTCCTCGGAACTTAACCCACTTACTCCAAGGTTTTGTGCTCAAGATGGCATCAACAAGGTCTGGAAAAGCACAAAAGCTTTAAACAYTCTAATAATCAGTGTCTGACAAACATCTGCTGAACAACTGTCTTAAGAGGATTTCTAAAGACACATTCARTGAAATCCACAATAGAAACTCCTTTTAGCACAAATGAAACTGGACTTCTATTAATAAAGCYGTTTCAAAAACCCTTCATAAGCTGCACCAGTAAAAAACATGGCATTACTGCACATTGCTTGCACTACACTTTCACCAGCCCATTAGTCAGCAATTACACACACTAAATATATGTTTTAGAAAGAATCCCTAGTATAGAAATTAGCTCAGGTATACCTTATACTGGGCCCTCAGTCATCAGGCAATATTGGAAAAACACCAGTTTGTGGCTGAAGCTGCTCCTACACGGCATCCTCTGCTGAGGCACCAGTTACACGTGTAACTTGCCTCCCCTTCTCTTGAATCATCCAAGTCATATTACTGTAGTCAAGTGTAAATCACAAATATACACATAAGAGCCCATAATACTGTATTTAGGAAGCTGAGAAGAACTTAATACTCATTTGGCTTTTGTAGTTATTTTGGCACAACATTCTGTTACAGTATTCTTCCCCAAGGGGCTACTCTAGAAGCAAAATAGCAAGAGTAAGATTATTTTAGAGTCGTACTGTGAGTTGAAACAGCTGTTAAGTGGAAGATGGAAGTGACAACTGTGCTCAGAGGATCCTTCTTTGTTTAACTGTCTTTTTCTTTTAAACCTTTCTGCTTTGGAAACTCAGCCTAGCACTTCTTTCTACAAAGCAAATCAAAACCACAATTTCTGCAACAATGTAATATGCACCCTTCTACTACTGTTACACATTCCTTGCCAAAACAATTCTTGAGTTTKTTTATTGAATAAATACTGCTCTAATTCCATTTGACTTTGTCTTCTCCAACTAYTAATACTTATGGATGAAGAACTTTTTTTTCTAATTTCATCATTTACACACCACCCACCAATACAACATGAGAGAKAAACATGTTTTAACTGAGACTAATTTACTTACAGCCTTGTTCATTCACTTTACCTTGCTGACTTCCTTAGAAGCCAGCATTTAAGACATCAACTCAAGGGCATTACATAGCAATAAGTCCTTTAAAGACACTGTTGCTTGCAAAATTTTTGGCATGTAGTTAGCTAAACAACAACCACTGCATACGTTTTTAAAGTGTTAAAACTTATTAACACTCAAAAATCTTTTGTATCATGACAGATTCATAGAGAATTAGCATTCACATTTCTATTTCTACTTGAGAGACTGACTTCTCTGATGGAATAAGCAGTAAAATATATGCATGAGGCTTATGAGAGATCTCCTTCCAAGCTGAGTAATTTCTTATGCCTAGATTAGYAGGAGATTTACAACAAATTTAAGAGTGCTTTATAGACCTCTTCACTGATATCTCTTTCCCATTAAACAAACAGTATCTCCTCAATGATTGCTTAGGAATACTTTGCTCTCAGTAATGTTCCTGCTATCACTTGCACGTGTACAGCGCCGCCTGCTGGTTTAGCAGTTTCGTGGTTTTCAGCTTTACAATTTTCTGGTTATTGCATAAACACCAAAGCTAAAAACACCAGTAAAACCCCTGTGCCCTCTATTCTTCCAATACAAAATGGTGTTAGAGGTATTACAGCAGAAATATTTCCTAGTCTTAYCAACCGAGATATGGGCTACATACACAGTACCTAAAAGTCAGGAGATGTGAAATCCAAGCTCTAGAATTCAAACRCAGGTCAGATGATGAAACCTCAAATACTTAACATGCAGAATTTACCTATGAAAGGAAAGCCACTTGACTCCTTCACACAATACAACTCCTGATGTCATAAGCAGTTCTGCAAAGTACTGTGTCTCAATTCCTTCTTCTTCGTGCTTTTTAAACTGAATTCCAGATGTCGTCAACAGTTCAATAGAGTCCTGAGCATACATATCTTCTCTAAAAACAAAGAGGAAAAGTAAATTTCCAAAATCTACAARCCTCAACGAGGTAACATTTCTTTTTTGCTATTCCACAGACTTCACTAGCACAGAACAGGAGCAATTTGACTTTGTTCCAGGTTAATTACAAAACCAACCATTTTCAAAAGGCTTTTTTTAACCTTCATTATCATTTCACCATTCTCAGCACCTCCTTTCTTACCATCTTCATAAAAAAATTAGTTCCTGCTCCTCTTCCAGTTACCTATAACCACTCTTTTGCAAGCCTACAGATGAAAGCGCATCTATAGAACTTACTTGGTAAAATATCTGTATAAATCACTTGATTTGTGACAAATTAAATGTAAGAGTTGAAGCACTAACACATTACATTACAGAACTATGAGAAACACACTCCAGATCTGAGTACTGAATTAGTTCTGTAGAYAACATTTCTCAAAAGTTTTCTGTGATTTAAGTTTATGTAAATGTTTACACGTGTTCATCAAAACTTGTTTCTCAGTAGAACTGGAAATGGAGTACTTAAGTCTATCTAGTCAATCCTTAGAATTCAGGTATCYTAACTCTTTCTTTCTAAATACCCTATTTCAATTTCAAATGCCTCTTTCAGACCTAAAATTTAAGCAGATGAAATAAAAATTCCTCTATGATTTGTTTGATCCCCTCCTACACCTCTGTGTTTATTCCCTTTAACACTAATTTTTTTTGGCAATGTCTTAAGGATTTCATTCTGAAATTCATGTTTTGGACTTTATTTTCTCCCTAAGGTTTTAACTGTACCATCGTTACAAAAACATGGAATGGTTAAATGAGGGAAAAAAAATAATGCAAGCATGAATCTGCTTAGAGAATGAAATTCATTTTACTGCCTACAACATACTACTCCACAAAGTCTCTTCAGTATACAGTTTTAAATTTTWAAAAAAAACAATCAAAGCAAAACACAAAAAACCCCCAGACAAGTCAACCAATACATCAAACTTGACTATTAGATTCATAGACCTGTATTCTTTATTCCCAATAGCAAGTGATCATTCTTTAGAACATAGAGATACATCCTCGAGATGTGTTACATCTTTTTTCCTCCCTCCCACACAGCTGCTCMTTAGTTCTCCAGCTTTGAGGCACCAGCTTCTCAACACCTGTCTATCTCCATAATACATTAAAGAACCCATCCWAAACAAACCATTTAACCAAAAGGGGGTTTCATTCTAGTTGCTGCTCTGTACTAATCAGGTGCATAGTATGATTAGAGAAATATTTATACTCTCTAAAAGCACACTAAAACAAGACCTGGCTAGAACCACACACACACAAGAAATTATCTTCTAGGAAAAACCAACAGCTGTTTTGCTTCAGGAGGAAAACACTTGGCACAGTGCCACTTCCCAAAAGGATGGTTAAAAACAGACAAAAATAAGTAAGTTGTCCATCCACATTAAAAAAAATATATATTTACATATATATATTAATTTCTCATGCAATACTTACCAAGTTCATATTTTTTATAACCCCCCTCCCCATSAACTAGTAGCAAGGTAATTTGGTGATTACCTGTATCTTGCCTTACTAAGCTGTCTTATCTCTGAAGCCTCAGGCACAAATAGAYGGAAAACTACTTTTGGGTTCAGTTGTTTGATAAAAAGTAGACCTTTGAAGCTCAGAATATAAATTAAGTGTAGCACAGGCCCTTCTTCATAGATCACAGTTTGGAAGTTATTAATTCACTCCTCTTTCTCTCATAATTAGTAAGTTGAGTATATTCTTCTATTTAAGAAAATAGGTAACTTTCATCCAGAATTCCAGGCCAGGTAAGTTCAGAGACACCGAAACATTGAATCTGTGCTTACTTTTCCTTCAAGACACAATTCACACAAAACTAAATAGAGCATGTCATTGCTCAGACCAAACTGATTTGTGACAATCCACAACACTCTTGTTTAAAAGTACACAGATCAAGAGAGGCAGCAGCACCTTTCCTCTTAATAACCCCAACTACTTTGAAAACAAGCTTTTTTGTCTGCAAAAAAAATAAAGGTCTGTTCTCTAAACCTCCTTTGTAGGAATTTAASTCATGTATATAAAGTTGTCCAGTTCTCAACTTGTAACACAACTGCCAAAAACCCCAAGGCTCGAACACACTTAAATGTCTGAGAAGTGTTTGCACTGATATTCAATTCAATAGATAATCAACACATAAAAATCTATCAGACCAATTATGCTTACTTCAGAAAAAAAAAAATCAAGATACAAGTAACTCTGTYGACCACCGGCTAAAGATATAATTAGAGCACCAGATAAGTGTTTGATCCTCCTAAAAAACTGAGGTTTATGCTTAAAAGTTTTATTACTGATAAAAATCACATTTTGAAATKAAGTTCATGGTATTTTTCCAATGTAGTAAAAGTCAGTTTGCTTTTTAACCAACACTTTAGACAAAATAATTCAGAATGATAACATTTGACATACTTTTTTAGTCACTTCAGTAACTTTACTTTTTATTTTTTCAAGCGTTGATATTTTTCATTTAAAGTATATAAAGAAACAATATGTGACTTCTATAACAACTAGTAAGAGTTAAACTAAGTTAAGGCAGAAGCACTCTGAAATGCTAAACATGAAAACACAGAGCTAACTCTTGCACTAAGTATAAAATGCCTTCCACAATTTTTTTTTAAAAAACTGCTTAGCATTTTTGACCAAATTACCAACAGTAAGACAGACTGCACATAAATGAGGGATGAAAGGATGTTTGGCTGACWAAAGTTTTCCTTACGTGAGTGTTTATGATATTCCAGTATTACAATCAGACAGATAACAAAGGTACTACAGTATCTATACATGTTCAGTAAGTCAGAAACGTATCTTTAGCAGCACAGAAATCGAATACTCACGTTAAGTTAAATTTAAAATTAAATTGCCAAGTCGAAGTTCCTGGAGGGTATTCTCCTTGCTCATTCATAAACGTCAGTCCTAGTTGGATTATTTTTAGCAAGTCRACATTGCAGCGTAAGAGCTGGTACTGATAGTCTGCGTTGCTTCTGAATTCTCCAATAGGCCTTGCAACTACTCCTGGAAATTCTGTGTCCTGCAAGAGCAGAATCAAAACTTAAACACACAACAACCATACAGATTGAACCACACCAGAGCTAAAGAGTACTGTGTRTAAAATTAACTTTTAAAAAGATAAAAGACTAGGATCCAGATGTTCATACAGCATTAATTCAACATTAAGACTTCCTTATGCTWGCAATTTAAAAGGATGAGCAGGTTTACTGACCTCAGCTTAAGTCACRATTTTTGCAGTAATTTGCTGGACAGACATCAAGCACCCACTTACCATAGCTACRTAGTTATACTTCCGTATAACTTGACGAATTTTCTTCATCTCTTCATCCAAGTTACAAGCCCAAACTTCACAGATTCTTTGGCTATGGTCTACGGTAGCTGCTGGCATAGTGGGGGGCTTTAGAGACCATACATCAAAAGTTACACTTGACCGAGGATCGGTTTCATAAAGAGGATTTCAACTGTTTATTTTTTTAGCCTAAGAGAGACAGAAAGCAAAGCAT
>QVAJ01000569.1:60424-70722 GCA_003546035.1 Mixornis gularis | reverse complement strand
GGCGGTGCCGCCGTCGCGCGCAGGCGCGCGCGGGCGCTCGGTTAGGTGCGCGCGGTGCCGCGGGTGCCCTCGCGCCCCTCCGGTGCCGCCGCGCGCGCGATGAACTGGCTGTTCCCGCTCGCCAAGGGCGGCGCCGCCCCCGCCTCCGCCGCGCCGCCCGCGCGCACCGGCCTCCAGCAGCAGCGGCAGCGCCAGGTCGAGTCCCTGCGCGCCGCGCACGCCTCGTGAGTGGCCGCGGCGGGCGCGGGGGCGGGGGGGGAGCGCGGGAAGAGCACACTGTGTCGCCCGTCCCGGGGCCGCAGTCGGGCCGCGCCGTGTCGGTAGCGTGTCGTGTGTCCCTGTGCGCACACACGGGGACCCGGCTGCGCCCCGTCCCTTCCCCGTGCGGCCTGGCTGGGTCCTCGCGGCCGTGTGGGTAAACAGGGCCCCCGAGCCGGTGGCGCTGCAGCCCGGGCCAGCCCAACCCCGCGCTGTCCCGGGCCGAAGGGTCTCGCCGGCCGGGAGTGCCGTGCCGCGGGGTCCCCGCCCGAGGACAGTGGGATGTGGGACTCCGGCGGGCTGGCAGGAAGAATTTGGAAACTGAAAGTGAAATTGGCTGTCGGAAGGCGTCCCCGCTGGCTTTGGTGTGGCCTGGCCGGGTGATCAGGCGTAGGTCGCAATGTCGCTGACCTACCTGTCGTAGCAGGAAAACCTGCTAATAGGTTGTAGTATCTTCAAAGAGGTGCCACTAGATATTGGGATAAAACCTCTCTGAAAGCTGCTTGTAGTAACGTAGTTCATTAAAGTTGAGGCTAAAACATAGAGCACCAAGGAGTTGTGTGTCACAGTGACCTGCCAGCAGTGGCACAGTGGCTGAGCAGCTCTACTTGCTTTATAAACTAGTTTTCCTAGTGTTTGGTGCTACTTGCTAAAAACTGGCTAGTTCTTAAAAACTAGTTTTGTTTAGATGGTCAGAAGAGGCCAGTCGTGTTTATTACTGTTCAACATCCACAGTTTTTAAAGCCAAAATGTTTTACTTTATCCTGAGGTACTCCCTTTTGGCAGTATGCTGCCCTTTTTTGTCTAGTTTTTTAAAATTCTTCACATTTTAAAAGGAGATCCACATTTCATACATTTGAAGTTATAGTTACAGTGAAGTCAGCATTCTACTGATAAACAGCTTCCTAGGATTTCTGTAACTGGAWTGGTAGCTGCCTCCAAAATAATTCAGAAAAAGGAYRGAGAAKGTTTCCTGTCACATCAGACTGACAMTAGGRGTGGAAGAGATAYTAAATGCATTTCCAARTTTAATARCTGCAGATAATTTGCATTCCTRRTATTTTGAATTACATACAGTCAGGAAACATATGTGTGATGGTATTCTTATTGTTGCTTGAGCCAATTGTACAGATATTTTTGAGACAGTTCACCTTTCTAAGGAGCTGTTCCTGTGGGTATATAGGAGCTTAGTTAACTTAAAAGTTTTTGTTTGGCTGGCCTTACTTGGCCTTTTGTTTATACTCACTTTTTTTTAAATCTGGCAGTGAGATGGGTTCATCCTGAATTAAGTCCCAAAAAAGGGGATCACTTTTTGTCAGTCAGCCTGCTGAAATGGTTTGCTACTGTTTGTGCAGGCACCAGCTCAAGCWCAGACAGAGAGGGAATGGATGCTGTATCCTAGAATTGAAGTGAGAAGTAGCTGCCCATATGTCATTCACTTATGAGTATCGTTGTTGCTCTTCACTAAAATGCTCAAAGTTCTTGGTAAGGCGTAGTTAACTAAGTTAGTCAAGTTTGGTTTGTGTTGTCTTAGGTCATAAAAGCTCAGGTATATGTGACCTTTATTTCAGAAAAGCAGCTGACTTTCCTTTACATGGTCCCTCATAGGTTAGAAACTTGAAATAAAACCTTTGCATTTAAAAAAGAGCTTTCTTACATTTGCTGATGTTCTAGACAAAGTTAAGAATGTATCATTTTTCCAGTGTACTCATTCCCATTTGAGGAAGGGGCAACTAAGGTTATTAGTTCAAGGTTTTTCCTRAGTAGAGTTATAACCATTTGAACAGGTCGATGAGATTCTGGCTTTCTTGTTCTTCAGTCCCTGTCTTTGTCTTCCTCCCCAGTTTCCACAGGTTGTGCACATGAGTGGAGCATGATTATATACCCTTCTCAAAAGGATTTTGCAGCAGGATGATGAAGAGTGTGACAGATGATTACGGGGCAGGAATGTGCATGAGAGATTCCGGGGAGAATCCTTCAGTTAAGAATGAGAAGGTGCAGATAGTGGTGTGTGGTTTAACACAGTAGAACCCTTGATTTGAATTCTCATGTGCTGAAGATATTTGGTATTTTCTTCAAACAGCATGTGATTTCACAGGGAAAGAGCAAATAMTGAGTTGTCTATGAGAGGAATAAGATGGGGCTGCAGAAAGCAAGGTTCATAGCTGAGTTAGTGTCTTATTTGTTCCCCAAACTCTTAAAGACTTGGTCTTGAAGTCTTAAATTGTATGCCTCAGTAGTGCTTTGGAAGGACACAAAACGCTCCAAAGTACTACTCTTAAAACACATTTGCAGGTAGTGTCTTTTGGGTTTCTTGAGAAAGGACTTGTATGGAGTGTGCCTGGCAGTGGATGGRGGAGCATTTCTGAAGTTGGATYAGAWGATGTTTTCTGGGAACACCMATCTGCYATTTTTGCCATTGGAGCTGTGTTCTCTCCCCTGTATAAGGGAGCCTTAGGTGACAGAGAATATTATTAACCAGGTGCAAGCAGAAAAAATACATGGAAGAGGAATCAGTCTGCTTTTACACTTTGTGTTGGTTCATTATATCATGAAGCTAATTTTCTGCCCTTCTGTCTCTTACTCTCAGCTTAGATATGTTCTTACTGTCTAGAAATTCTGCTTCCAAGCTAAGTCTTCATCTCCACCTCCTCCACATTCTCTGGGATGGTCTCTTTCAAAACAGTCTTGCTGCGCATAAAAATTGTAGAATGCTTTGAGTATTGAAATCAACTTCCTATTAATGTAGCTCATTTCAAGATTTCTTTCCCTCTGTAATTTACCTGTTACAGGAAAAACAAATTTGGATTTGGCCTTACCGGATTTTGTAAGGCACATCAGTGCTTTCAGGAGGGCCTGGATCTTAAATGTCACTGTCATTGTTGAAAGTAGCTCTCCTCCAGATAGTTCTTGAAAGTACTTGTGCAAGTGCATTAAGCTTGGTGCATGTAGTAAAAACTACTGTTAAATATTAGGCTAATCTATTAGGGAAAAATGCCTAGTCTAATAAATGTTCTACATATTGATCTGAAGGCAGTGTTGCAGAGCAATACTTAGTTGTGAATCTGACATAATGCCTTGGCAAAGAAAATGTTTATTCAGATAAAATTCAGTATTTTAGAAAAACACTGATGTGTTGTCTTAAATTAAATCAGGGGAGAAAAGTTCAGATTATTGTCAGAAGAGTGAGTAGTGTTATAGTTCCTTTGCTTGTGAGGATGTATGAGGTTTAAATGTTAAAKCCACTATTTTTTTGCTTTAATCTTAATATTAAATATAGAATGCTGAAGACTATTAACTTATTCCAGCATTTTCAGTTTTGTTCTTACAGGGCTTTTCTAAACTGAGTATAAATGTCTGAGGTCATGCTTGTTTCTTTCAGACTTTCAGCTGTTATATTGACCATGAAATGGATGCTAACAATTTCTCCTTTGACAGCATTGCAGAAATACAGAAAGATGTAGAGTATCGACTGCCATTCACTGTAAACAACTTGACAATTAATATTAACATGTAAGTAGAGTGAGCTTTCTGTGCGCATCTTGAAAATTAAAATTGTTCTAAAAAAAAGGAAATGGTAATAGAGTATAAGAATAATAGAATTCCAGCTTATTATTAATTTCAGGAGCCATAACCTGGATTTGTATTAGTGGTTATAGTGATTGGAGTGAAACTGCTCTGCACAAGACACAGATGTTCAGCTGAGAGCAAAATCATATTTTGCTATTCTCAGTTCCTAAGATACCTGTGTGATTGTAGTAGAAGGTAACTAGGGGAAGATGCTTGAGGGTTTCTGATAACTTTTATTCCCTACTACTGAAAATAAACTTGATTGATAATTTACTAGTCTGCTGTAACTGCAAACTCTTACCCTGGTGAAGCTTCTGGATCATAACTTAAGCGATTTATTGTAATATTTCCTGTGAGTTTACTTTGGGGGGATGCTTCTGCTCTGACAAATATTGTTAGTATTCTGTTCACAAGTTTTACTTTGACCTGCAGAGTTGGCCTGATATTCTTACAGGTTGCATGGCATTGTATTTGTAGTAATAACATTTGTATTCAAAAATGTCGTTGTTATGTTACAGCTTCTTTGTTGTTCCTCAGTCAGTCAGAGCATGTGCTAATAACATCAGGGCCATGGGTTTGGTGCCTGTATGGGCAATGCACTTAAGAGCTGGACTCAGTGATCCTYGTGGGTCCCTTCCAATTCAGAATATTCTGTGATAATTGCTCCTTTGTTATACTAAAATTTTGCCCAGTAAATTCTCTCTTCAGTTTTCTGGAAATCTGGTATTCCAATCTGTTGGACTAATTTCGTAACTGGTAATCATTTTGTGTGCTTCATTCATTGTAAACTTCTCCATGACTGTTCTCATGGAAAAGTGAGTTTATGTAATTAACAGTACTTTTTCTTTGTGTAAGAAGCCTTCTTATGCAAACTTTATCATGGAATGACACTGTAGTAATAGTTATTCTTGTATTTGCAGTTTGCTTCCACCTCAGTTTCCTCAGGAAAAACCAGTCATCAGTGTTTTCCCACCTGTGAGACATCATTTAATGGACAAGCAGGGAGTATATGTGACCGGTCCATTAATAAGTAATGTATGTATAATTTGTAGCTTCACACAGATCTTCTGTTAATACCAGTTTGAATACATGTCATACGACATTATTGTTAATACTCTTGGTAAAAAAGATTAGTATACGTTCTAATCTCTTTCCAACTGTATTTTGGGGACACGAAGGCAGAAATTCAGAAGTATTCCACATTCTTCTAGTTATACTTTTACTGATATCCTTACTGATTTGAGTATTCTATGTATCTAAAACTGTTTTAACTTACAAAGGCTTAGAAAATTACTGTCACCTTTTTTTTGGTTATTATTAATTGCATGGTTCTTCCAATTACGTTCCAGTGCATTCCAAATAAAGGAGAGGGATGCTTTAAGATGGTTTTGTAACATAGTTCTTTCGAGCCTAATCCTATTAGAATGGCATCAAGGTTTTAGCTTGAATATTCAGGATTTTATTATACTGTTCCTTTTGTCAGCAAGAATGTGTTCTTTTTTGGAGTGGATGGAGGTTCTGACTCTTTCAGAATGCAGTTAATTCCTTTGTCCTCAGATATTTTAATTTTTTTTCCTCTTCTGTTTGTACAAATGTAACTTGGTAACTAAAGTGGGATTTTTTGATTGTTCAACAAAAATGTGGTACTTCATTGACTGCACTGATAATGGAATATACAAAAGACTTTTAGTTTCTGTTCAATTCTGGGTAGCTTTATCACTTTATTTGGTGGTTGCATATACACCAAAGTTTGGATTAGCTGGTATGTCYGAAATAGCTTTTCAGCACTGTCACATGGGTGTAATAAACAGTCAAGTTCAGCACTTGAACACTTCAACAATTTAGAAATTCTTGGATTCCAGACATAATTTTTCTTCTTGATTGTGTTTTGTTTTGTGTTTTTCCCAGTTTACAATGCATTCAGATCTTGGAAAAATTATTCAGAGTTTACTGGATGAGTTTTGGAAGAATCCTCCGGTTCTAGCTCCTAGTTCAACATCATTTCCATAGTAAGTTATCTAAACATAACAAATGGACCTATGTCTATTAATTTTTTAAAAAGAGACTAAAGCAATTATAAGGAGGGCAGGGACAGGAGTAATGTRATGGATATATTGGAAGAATTAGATTCCCTGTCCTTGCACAATTTCATGTGCATGCTTGATGTCCTGCTTGTTATGAGAAGAGACACCAGATCTCATTGGAGTTACTGTATCAACAGGCCTGATGTAACGTTATATCTGTTTTCTTGAAAAAGACATTTTTACACCGTCAGATGAAATCTGGAGTTTGCTGTAGCTCATGACCTGAGCAGTTGTGTTTTTTTCATATTCTGTTCATAATGTCCCAGGCTTAGGGCAGATTCTGTTGCACCATTGCAGCAGAAATTGTGTGATTTAAAGAATTGTATTAAATTCAAATTATGTCAGTACAACTGTAGTTCTCGTGGGTGACAGTGATACTAAGTTTAGATGTGCTGCCGTTGTGAATTTAAAAAAAATCATTCATGTAATTTAGAAGTAATTATGTGTGTTGCCCAAGCTATTAAATGCTATACCATGAATAAGAACTGATGGATGCCACAGATGCTTTTCTCACAACTTCAGGATGAAAACAATTTAAAATTACACTGTCATAAGTTTTTGAAAAGTAGTTTTCTTGTAATTAAGAGTGTAAATGTGTATRTGGCTGTTCTACAAAAATGCAGGTTAATAGAGTTCTATACTATATTGCRGTCTTAGACAGACTTATTACATTGGAAGTAACTGAGAACAGAARATACAAAGTTCATGGCCACTTGAARATTCRTTCTTACATCTTATAYGTGGTCTGGTRGTTAYAATTCAATTGATAACAAATGTGCTTTAAGCAGTTGGTTGCTCATGGTTGTGGTTTTGTTTGTTTTTAGCCTGTTCAACAAACCAGSTGGAATGCCTCCTTTTGCTCCTCAGGGGTTTCCATTTCTCCCTCCATATCCACCTCAAGAAACGAACAGAGCAATGGCAGCCATGCCTGTTTCTGAATCAGTTCCTTCAAGCTACACTACAGACAAGCCTGCTGCTCCYTCCTATGGCTTGATTGCTGATCTGCCACTGCCTGTTCCCACAGCAGAAGCGGTGCTTCAGGTCTGTGTGCTGAGTTTTGCTGCTTAAACTGTCAGACACTGGCTGTAAGTTCCCTTAAGGGCACACAAGGCATTGCTGTAAATCTCAAAGAAGCACTTGAGTGAGTGCACTTCATTGTCTTGCTGGTGCTAGGAAAACAGAACAGTCCTTCTGGCTTCGATGAAGAGGTTGTTAGAACTTAAAGTCAGAGCAACAAGTTTGTCTAAGTTTCAATGAAACTAGTGTCATGCTAAAGATCTTTGATTATAGGAGGTTTTGTTTTGGAGCTGCATTCCCCCACAGTGCAGCTGTAGCTGTATTTCCAACCACAGAAAATGCTTTTTCTTTTCTGCTCAGAACCTATTAGGTGAGGGCAATGTGCAATCTCAAGTCTTTATATGTAGAGTTTTATCTTGTATATTTATAGTCATACTCCCTTTTGCTGATGAACTTTCAAAAGAATTTTAGTTTTAATAAAATTTTATATCTAAATGTTTCGTCTTTAGTCAAATCATGTTTATAAAAATTAAAGTTCTCTTAGGCTTGGAGGAGGGCACTTTTCTGGCTTTGTAGAAATTAAGTTGTCTACATTCTCTGGAGACAATTGTTTTTTCCTTGTCTAAAGGATTTCTTTTCTGAGGGATTATAGCTTTTAAAACCACATGAAAGAGATCAAAATGTCAATCTTCTTCTCTGTTCTCACTTCCCTGAGTTTTACTACTCCTGTGTATTTCCTCAGTCATCCAACTGTTTTCAAATGAAGGATGTAACAAAACAGAATTATTTTTCTTTGAAACTGAATCATCTTTTATGACATGCTGCCCCAAACATCTTCAAGTATTTTGTTGCACTGGTTTAGTTGTTTTCTGTTCAGAGATGAGTGCTACTGCTTCTTACTGCTTTTCCTGCTTTTCTTGTTGCTGGAAAATATTMATCTTCAGTTTTTGATTAATCAGGTTAGGTATCAAGAAATTGCACTTCAGAAACCTACTAAGCATTTCTAAACTTTGATTCAGGTTGGCCAGAACGGATTTACATACAAGATGCCTGATATTCCTGATACCTTTCCAGAACTCTCAGAACTAAGGTAAATTTTCACAAGATAGCTGAACTTTCCATTGTTATTAAGAGGCATTTACTGCTGGCCTGTATCAGATTTTTGTCAGAAGTCTGTACACATCACTGAAAGGGGTTTGGAGAAATTATAATTAGGAGAACTACCACATACTAAAGTATTGGAGCCAGAAAATGACCCTGCTTTGTATTCAAACATGCTGCTTCTTTAGGGTTTTGTCGGCAGGAGCAGTACTTGATTCAACACCAGAAAAAAGAGGGTTTTTTTTTTACTTTTTCTGACTATCAGTGTTTTGCTGTTTGCTGAGGCCTTGCCAAGGACTTAATTTCTAGTAATTCAAAAAGCATAACTTTTGAAGGAGGAAATGGGAAGCTTGAGGCTGGTTCAAAAGTTACATTCTCTTAAACTCCAAAGGACTGAGGTGGAAGGTAAATGGTGAACTGTTTTGTGAACAGTTCAGCACATTCAGGGGAGGCTGGGTTAGACAAATCTAGGTGCCAACTGTCCCAGTGCAAATCATTGCTACATCTAACTGCTTATACACAAATATTTTCATCACCTTGTCATTATTCAWGCAAACTGTATTAGTTACTACTCCCAGGAGCTTGCTCAGATCTAATGAGACAGCTTTCTAGATCAGTTAGGTAGGATAGAGTAGGTTACAAATTCCCTATAAACTACTTCAGATCTCACATCTTTCTGGTGGTGGTGTAGTTAAGCAGAACAAAACTCCGTCCTTTCAACTGGGTTGGTTTGTTTGTTCGTTTTTTGGGTTTTTTTCCTCTTTTCTTTTGACAAAGAGCCTGTTTAGTTTAGCTGACTTACCTTAAGATTTTTGCCGAGAACTGTAATTTGTTTAAACAAAACAGTCTAATCAAGCCTGGTCCTTTCAAGAAGACTGGATTAAAATTTCGTGGTTCTTTTGTTGGTAGTTGAGTTGAATGACAATGGTGTTGCAGCTGTTCCAAATACTTCTGTTCTGTATAGGTGGCATGGTTTTGGTAGCTGGGGGCCTTTTGAGTGGCCTTTGTGAGAAAGGTTTAGGAGCTGCCCCTGTGCCAGGCACAGCTGGTTTGGCAGCAAACCCACTGCAGGACAACTGAGTCCATAGGTGAAGCARGCACTGCCTCTGAAAGGTGTTTTAGAAAGAGCAGAGGCAGTGAGGATTGAGGGGAGGAATAGAAAWGTGTAATAATTCTGCAAACACCAAGGTCAGAGAAGAAGGGGGAGAAGGAGGTGCACCAAGTGCCAGAGCAGTTACTTTTCCGCAGCCTACAGAAGTTTTGGAAAAGACCACAGTAGAACAGGTGTTTTAAAGATGTACCCTGTTGCTGTGAGAGGACTATGCTGGAGCAGTTATCACACTGCAGTGCAGGAAGGACCCCATATTAAAGCAGGCTCGCATGCCCTGAAGGAAACTGCAGCTGTGTATTACCCAGACTGGAATAGTCTGTCCTGCCAGGAGCTGATTGCAGTCTGTTGGAGCAGGGGTGAAGTGTGAGAAGGAAAGAGAAGCAGAGGTGAACTGTTAAAAGACTGGTTGTTACACTTGAAATTCCCCCTTGCCCCAAGGAGTGGGCGGCAGGGGGAGGTAGTGTTGGAAATGAAGGAATAATGTTGAGCTTGAGGAAGAATAGAGCAAAGTGTTGTAGTTTTTGCCTTTCTTTCTCACTATCCAACTCTTACTGTAAYTGACAATAAATTCAGTTAAATTTTTCTGAGTGTGTTTTTTGTGTGATTGTAGTTGGTAAGTGATCTCGTTTTTATCACAACCACTGATTCTCCTCCACAGCCTGTTGAGGGGGACTGAGAGAGCAGCTGAGTGGGCATCTGGTAGCTGGACACAGTCAACCCACCATAGTAGCATTATGGAAAATAAGGCTTGAAATGGGAGGTACTTTTTAGCATGTTGCTTTTTAAAAACACTGCTGCATATAATAGATTCCACAATTCAGGATAAAGGGGAAAAATAAGTTGTGGTCAAGTGTCACGCATTTGTAAAGTCCCAAAAAATGCCTCAGACTTTGGTAGAAATTAATTACTTTACATGTGATGTTTCCTGTTAGATTTAATTGTACTTTCTTTCTGTTTAAATGCAGTATATCACAGCTGACCAGTATGAATGAGCAAGAGGAGGTGTTACTGGAACACTTTGTGACTCTTCCACAACTGAAGCAAGTCATTTCTGATAGAGATGAGTTAGTGAAAAGCATYGAAGAGCTGGCAAGTAAGCTCTCAAAATGTTAACATGTGTTCCTGTGTTCTGTGAACTAAATCCTTAAAAAAAAAAA
>QVAJ01000569.1:0-59479 GCA_003546035.1 Mixornis gularis | reverse complement strand
AAAAAAAAGTTAGCAGGATGGCAAACCAAATGATTTCATAGGTGGTCTAAATGTGTTAAAAGTTTCCTCATTTGAAAATCAGAATACTCTGACTCCTGCCTCCTTTGACTTTAAAGTGAGCAGAGGTAGGTGTGGATAAACCTATTTTTGCAAGAAACTACTTAAGAACAGGACATAATATCCCACTGGTGTAGTCCCTTTTCTTTTTTCTAAGTTAGATTTGCTGATTCAATTTAGTGATGGATAGGAGGCTGAGAGTTGAGGAGTAGCAGCTGAACTTTTCTGCTTTTTTCCCATATATGCTGTATCTTCATGTATTGATGTTTGTTGTGTGCTACGTGGTATCTCCTGCTCTCTTTCCTTCAGATTTCCAGACAAGTAATTTTACTTGTACTGTGAGTGAATTTTAGTCRTCCTTTATTAGAGCAAACTCTTCATATTTTGTACAAGATTAATTTAACAGGAAATTTTTGATTACGTTAAGATTTTAAAGTACATAAGTAAAAGATATTTCACAGGGTAGATGAAGGTTAGGCCAAGCATCTAAAATCTATAAATACCTTAATTTTGCAGTTCTGGCTCTGTACAGATTCCTACTGGATGTGAATCATGTCCTGATTAACTGCATAGACATATTTGAGAAAAAATAATGAAATTGTATGCAATAAACAGAAGTAAGGTTTGATGTTTATAACAACAGAAAAATGGGTGCACTGATTTAGATTGGCAGCCCATCTACTTCTTGAGTAAGTGCCTTCTGCTTTCCTGTCTTCTTCTCCACAATCATTTCAAAGATATTTAAAAGCTGAATAGTAAGTGCTTTTTTACCTTTTTATACTTCTCAGGTTAACTGATTTTCGAAAGTATACCCTATTTATTGAAGACACTTGAAATGTTAGTTCTACTCAGAAATCATGCACTTGAGAACTTGTCAGATTTCCAAGCTGGATGCTTTCTACAGTGTAGGGTAAAAGTTGAGCAATTTTATTTATTTGTGTGAATGACTGTGTATCAAGACCTAAACACTTTTCTCACATTGAATCCTTTCTAGTTTAACAAKCTGTGCTGTAACTTGGAGATGGAACTTCATCTGGTTACTAGGGCTTTTATGTAATAAAAGTACTCTCTCCACATATTCCATATTTATATAGTTGTTTGTCTTCTTGGAAATGTATGTTTTAATGGACGGGTTAATATTACATTGGACTTTTTATTTTCTTAGAGTTGCAGTCCAAGTGCTCTGCAGGCCAGACTTAAAGTAGCTGCTCATGAAGCTGAAGAGGAGTCTGACACTATTGCAGAAGACTTCTTGGAAGGCAAAACAGAGATAGATGACTTCCTTAGTAGTTTCATGGAAAAGCGAACAGTATGTAATTTACAAATAGTTCTAAYCCAAGACATGTACAACACATAGTGAATAAATTTAGGACTTCTTTTTTAAGATTTTGAGCAGTCCTGTGATACAGAACAGTGATTTAGTGAGCTTTGACAGAAGAAAAAAATATCCTAAAATGGCTTCAGTTTATTTAGACTGTAATTTGCACTCCAAAGGCCCATACTTTTAAGATGGGAGTGCAAAGGTCTCCTGTATTAGACCCTATTCATGTGTTGTTGCAGATATTTTTGTGCCAATTTCTTCTATATCTTGTGTAGATAATAGGGGAAGATAGCCACACTGTAAATTTCAAATTTGGAAGGTGGACATAAACTTACACGTTGCATCAAACAACCATAATGTTTAATTTATTAAACTTCTAAAACAAATTCTGATGATGGCTATCATAAAATAATTAACTGAGGTTCAAAACCAACTATTCTTGATCATGCTGTGACAAAAATAACTTACCAAGTAGTGTACTTTCCTTTAAAGATGCCCAGTAAATGCATTTTGTAACATTGGAAACAATCCTCTTGTAAGCAATTTTGGATAGAATAATGTTATCAATATAGACCATTGTTCAGCCTGAAGCTTGGAAGGAACGTAAGTCAGGTGGGTATTCGTTCTTTAAAGAGAGCCTGTAGAACAGCTAAATCATTAAGGAGAAACTGCAGCATGCATTATAAAAAACTGCTTTTAGAATTCAGTCTTGTGTGTCTTGTTTCATAGCTCTGCCACTGCAGACGAGCCAAAGAGGAAAAACTTCAACAGGCAATAGCAWTGCACAGCCAGTTTCATGCTCCGCTATAGGTAAACTTGCTTTATTAAACAATTTACCTTATTGTTACACACCTAGTAACTGCAAATGGATTTGTTACAGTGTTTAGTGTTCTAATAACACTTTYTGTGGAAATCAAGTATGTTCTGCACCTGTTGTTACTTGTATTTAAAATACAACTTCTGGAGAAATTAAAATATCTAATTATGGAAATTTGTCTTTACAGACTTCCTGCAAACTACACCTGCCAAGAGAACGAATGAAAAACCCAATAAAGCACACTTTTTAATAACTATTATTTGCAAATAAGCACTTCATCTTATCTGGTTGTATTTATAGAAGAGATTGTATACAGAGTTGGGATGGKTTTTGTACAAATTAGAATGTCTCTTTCTATTCTCATTGTACTCAAGAATCCTTCTATTGCAATCTTTGCATTAATTTCTTGTATTTATTGTTGATAGTTATAATATTTAAGTTTCCTGCTGCTATACTCCATTATTCAGAGATTAAATATCTAAACATGTAATTTTGACTAGCTTTTTACATTTTTATAAAAACATAATTCATATCTTTTGTATTTTGAACTTTAACCATAGATTTGGCTTAATCTGTGGARGACTTTAAGTGTTGATAGGACTTTGGAAACTAAAGAAGTTCTTAATGGAGATTGACAGTGGATTCATAACCCGTCTTTTCTTGAAGCCAAAATATTAAAGAACAAGTTTTTTTACTTCTAAATAATAATAGAAAACTAAGTATAGCTTGTATTGTGTTTTGGATAAATAGATTGGGGATTAAGCAGAGGATGTGTTGGAACAAATTATATTGGAATCAAAGTAGAATAAATGATATCTGCWTAGATTTGGTATGTTGCTTAGTAGCACTGATGCACTGATTTCAAGAATGGCTTGGTACCTACCACTAATTAAACACAATTTTCATCTAACAATTTCATTTTCTTTTTCTTTGTTCATAAAGGAATAACAATCAGGTCATCTTCCTGTTTCTGTTTTATGCAATATAAATACCTTCATCATGTGAGGAACTCAGAAACACTTTACAAAAACTTGTTCTGAAGTTCTTTGGAAAATAGTTATTTTTTCCTAATTTTAAGAAGCAAAGAAACTAATGCGGTTGGAGTTGCATAGTATCATATGGTAAGGCAAGTGATCAAATCTGGAAGTGAAACTTAATTCTGCACTTTAATTAATGAATCTTGCCTCTGGTAAGCTGACAGTCTTGGGATGGGAGCATATCTGGTGAAAATGGATAGGACCAAATGCAATGTAYTGTAGGAGAAAAGTACAGCCCCTAAATACATGCATGTATTTTCTCTCTTGCTATTGCGAGAAGACACATTCTTTTTCTTAACCTTCTCAATGCATTAGGTTTTCATTAGACAGTCAAGGAGGAAGGAAGAGGAGTAGAAGAAATTTTGCAGTTTTGGGAGTTAAATAGGATAAAGTGCTCATTAAGTAATGTATCAGAAATCCCGCTGCTTTCTTGTCAGGAAGCAATCTGGAGATAAACCTCTTAGCCAAGAYTCTACCTGTGTGTTACCTAGATAGGCTCACAGAACATGGCAGGTTCAAGTCTCAAACTACAGTCCAAGYATGTGCTTTTCCGTATCACTGATCTTCAGTCCTAAACTTGATATTCTTCCAGCAAAATGTGATACTTCTTCTGAATGGAGAAAAGTGAGTAAGGAAAATCATGTAAGTGCAAGAAGTCTGTTCCACAGGCTAGTGGGTCTTCAGTCTCAGCCCTGCCATTTGTTACAGTTGTGTGATTGTCCTAASCTGTTGCTTTTCAGGGTGAGTAAASTATTCACTGGTATTTTACAGGACTTATTTTAAAGCTGATCCAAATTCTGAGATTAGATGTCCCAAGAAAATAGATCTGTGGTCCAAACCATAGATACTTAGGTGTCTGAAAAAAATCAACATTTTGTAAGTGAAGTGGTTAAGCAATAATTTTAGAGGATCTTATTCCAAAGATGTGTTGCTTGTATATTGACATAGCACTCCTGCTAATGTTCTAACTAAAGCCTTAGATTATGTAAGCATCCAAGTGGTTCTGAACTTGTGTCTATGAGTAGTGTGATTTCTGCAGCTCTGGAGAATAGTTAGATGTAAGTCATCACTGTTACCTTCWTGGCAAAATCCCATCTATTTTTGTGCTGAGTTGTTGTTTCTGGTCTCAAGACTACACACAATTCCTTACGGAGCTGGTTTTTTGTTGTTTCTTGTGAACAGAGAAAGACATGGATGACCAGACATCTGGTGTTCTTGCTGCATTGGSCTAGTATCTTCTTTATATGTTTTATAACAGCATGGGAGGACAAGCTTCTGTTCTCATCTGCCAGCTATTATGGTGCTTTGCTGTCACTGAACACTTYAGCCAGGTCACCTTCAGGGGATTTGCTAGTACAAGTTCTGAACACTTCAGCTTTTCCTCTTACGTTACTTTTGTGAGGAAATTTTCTAATTGACAATTTCTCTATGGACTGTTTCTCATGGTAGTGGAGTAGAATCTACCAGAAAATGTCACTGTTCAATGCAAGTTCAGTGTTTGTTGTTCAGGAATTTGAAAGTTAAGTTCTCTTTTCTCCCTTTCTATTCTCTGATACCATTGTTACTACTCTTTGGATTTTTTCCGTTACGTTGAGCCCCTTCTGCAGTCAAAAACCCATCCTCTAGAAAAGAAGCACRGAAGTCTGTATTCAGTGATGGTGTATAGTGGATTAGCTGCAGGAATGTGGTCACATCCAGGAATGTCCAGCCTGTTTCTGGTCTTTAAGGGCCAACCTGCTGCTGATTGGGGTTGGTTTTTGAGGGGTTTGTTGTTGTTTTATTTTTCTTTTCTTTTAGTCCTATGCTGGTTGTGTCTTCCCTGGTCTACTTTCACCAGAAGACTGGGTAGAACACTGATAACACTCTATCAGAGWTAGGGGGTTTTGCTTCTAGCATGCTGGTAGCTCACTGTTAAACACATTCTTTACCTCATATTTTGCCGAAATACGGAGGGTAGATTTAAATCCAGTTTCCCATAAAGGCCAAGCTGTTAGATGCATATTSTAAAGGTTTTTGACATATGTCAAGTGAACTTTTAAGCAATGTGGAATGACATACAGTGACTTGTTTCTTGGAAGCTTTGCACAATGTCATGCTCAGGTGTTCTCCCAATGGGAAAGTCAACTCAATGAACAAGAAATAGAAGAATAAGAAGGTGGCTCTGGCTCTAATGTTGCAGTAGTTTGGGGGAAGGAGCGTACATTCTGTGTTGTAACTGCTAATTGAGTCTGGGGTTTACCTAATTTTAGTACCTAGTTTTACTTCTAAATCACAGAGTGGATCARGTTGGAAAGGTCCACACTGGGTCATTTGGTCAAACCTCTCTGCTAAAGCAGGGTTATCCTAGAGCACATGGGTAGGATTGTGTCTAGATGGTTCTTGAATATCTCCCGTGAGGGAGACTCCACAGCCTCTCTGGGGAACTGTTCCAGGGCTCAGTCACCCACAYAGTAAAGAACTTCCTCATAATCAGGTGAAACTTCCTGGGCATCAGTTTCTGCCMTTTGCCTTTTGTGATATTGTTCAGCACCACCAAGAAAAGCCTGGCTCCATCTTATTGGCAGCCTTCCTTCAGATGCTTACAGATATTGATGGGGTCCCCTCCCCAGWCTTTGCCAGCCTAAACAGCTCCCTCAGCCTATTCTCCTAAGTGAGGTGTTCCGCTCATCTTTGTTGCCCWCTGCTGGACCCACTCCAGGAGCTCCATGTCTTCCTTGTTCTGAGGAACCCAAAACTATTCTTCCCCAGGTGCAGGGCCCTGCATTTGCCTTTGTTGAATTTCAGAAAGTTCTTCTGCCCATCCCTCCACTCCATCAAGATCCTTCTGAAGGGCTGCACAGCACTCTGGGGTATTGGCTGCTCCTCCCAGCTTTGTGTCATCAGTGAACTTGCTGAGGAGTCACTATGCCAGCCACCAYTGCAAACAAGAGGCTGTGATAAAGTCAGTTCTAAGCAGTATGTACTATAATTCTGTTGTTTGTTCTTTATATACTCCAGCATCCTTGCCACTTAGGACCTGGACCAAATGTGGAAGTTAGAAATCTTGCAGTTTTATACATGGCCAAGTTCTAACTACTCCCTTCAAATACTAGAATAAATTTTTATAAMATAGAGATTTAAGAGACCTTCATGTAAAACTCAGTTAAAACTGGCAACAAAGTCAAGTATCACAGCCTTAATTATTTTGAACAGTAAATACTGTAATGTGTTAAAAATAMAGGCTTTAGGATTTTAATGTATCTTGTCTAATTTGTGTAACTTACAGTTAGGCATTGCAGGACTTTTTGAGTAGATACAGAATTGTGTTCTAAGTAGATGCAGTACAATACTCRAGGACAAACTTTTTATCTTCATGTGCAGTGGTTTGAGCTTTTCCTGTTTAACCATTTCAACAGCAGTAATTCTTGGAGCTACGTTCACTAAAGTGGGCTTTAAAAACCTGTATTGCATCTCCGGCTTTTGAAAATGCCTTGTTTTGATCAGATACCTGTAGACATCACATTTCTATGCAGTAATAAGCTATAAAGAGAGCCTGTATTTCAATAATAAGAGAATACGTCAGCATAAATAAAGAACTGTGTTCTTTAGTCTTCAGAAAGGGAGTAAATTCATCTGAATAACCTTAGCAACAAACTTAGTCCTTGCCTGAATTCCTTTGTGTTTCTGGTGGACCTATAAAGTTTCATTAGCTTTACATAATGATTTATATTACAAGACTAGTACGTTTTATTTTAACATTTAGCATGATTTGATTTGCTGGTTTCAGGTACTTTACTGACAATTTAAATAATATAAGTAAATATTAATGTTTATTTTATCTTATCACTGCACTCTTGCACCTCTCTGAATTGAGGGTTTGCAGTACATTTGGCTCTAGATCTTCGGCATATTTTTGTGTGTCTTAGTACCATCATAAGTTGACCTGCTTCARACTGACCCAGCACATGTTCCTCCTTTCTCAAATGAATTGTCAGCTACTTACCTGTCCTTGGAGGATTTTTCAGTCACTGTGGTTTGCCTGTCCCCGCAYTACAGTGTAAGGGTGACCAGCCAACCTAAAAGCTGCACTGAGCCTTCAGSCTGCGCCCAGAAGCAGCCCCTAGCCTTGGCTATGTTTGTGATCTACTTGAGGACTCTTGTGTGCAGATCAGGGCAGTGTCCACATAAAAACATTGTTAGCTGGTCAATAATAATGCCATTCTTACCGTCATTGCAAAGGCTATTCCCACTTTGTTGCTGTGGTTTAACTGTTGGTTTGTGTCATGAAATGTCTTTCACGCTGTGAAACCGTACCCTGGTTTGCTTCTGTCTTCAAAGAACGTAGTTCCCTTCCTTATTTGCTGATTTTACAAAGAGCTTTCCTTCCCTGCCTTCCTCCTTTTTACTTTCTGTTTCTGCTTTTTTATTTTTAATGATACTGTGTTGTTGTGCCCTCCAACTAATTAATTTTATTTCTCAGCTTTTTAGATTCCATTACTAGTTTACCACATTTCTTTCTTGTATACAGTTACCAATAAAAGCAGCTGGCAAACAGTTTTCCTTCTGTGCTTCAGATGATGATTTTTTGTAAAGAAGGCTTTAGCTGTTTGATTCCATTGCCTTCACTGTCCCTTAGAGGCACATTCTGATAGCAAAGAGCAGCCTGAACCTAGTGATTCAGCAGTTTAGTTACATTCATCTGTGTCCTATTTCAAATTACAGTGTGCTTATTGCAGTGGGCCAAATTTGCAAAGATTTGCAGCAAGGCTACAAGAAAACGATGTAGTTAATAGTCTTTTAATCTTTTTTTTTTTTTCCCTAAAGAAAAAACACAGGAGTATAACATGCTCCCATATAATTAACACAATTGATGAGAGTCTCAGGTTTTTTAGTTATCAGTTGTAGATTCCTCCACATCTCTAACTACTGGATTCAAGTATCAGAGTAGGGAAGATAAAATAGTCCTTTGATCTCAATGACAAAATGACTCTTGAGTAAATGAATAACTATCACAAAAATCAGGAAAGCAATCCTGTTTCATTCTCTGGTGTGAAATAACATTTCATAACACCTAAGTAGTTTATTTGAAGGTGTTTCTCATTAGTCTGATAATGCCACAAATACATACGGTAATKAAAGCAGTAGTAGTTAATGCAAAATTCCAAGGACTAAAAGACACGTCACAGAGGGCTGCTAAGTGAAGGCTTAATAAAGAAAATGTTGGTATGTTAATATTTTAATTGTAAAGCCAGTTACAACGAGTTGCATAAGCAGCACAAAGACAGTGCATTGAATTTGCATATCTTGCTCTTCTGCATTTATTTCTAGACATGTCTAGTTGAACACAATATCATCATATACAATTTTATATTTTAAAGATGTACAATAACATTGCCCATTTTCAAACCATTTTTTGGCAGAATATTTGTGTGTTTTGTTTTCATTGCTGACTTTGCAGCGTGTTTCTTTAGTTTGAGAAAACCCATTCAAAGTTTCCTTTAATGCCATAAAATTTACAGGGTATGTTTAAAATACGAAACACTTTTAAAAGTGCAGTTAAAATCAGGGTTTCAATTTTTAATAAAAATTCATAAAGATTAAAAACCACAAGGCTAGATTCCTAACAGAATATAATTTATAGTTGTTTTTATTTGAATTGAGCTATAGTGATTTATCAAATTGAGGATCTGGCCTTTCCAGTATAACATTAAGATAAACCTTACTGTTAAGAATTACTTGTTCAAAGACAGCCACTCYCTTCAGAGGACAGTAGTAATACTGAAGTTTACCTATTCATTTTTAATAACATGTTCACAGAACAGAATGAAAAGCCATTCCAGAAAAGCAGACTGAATAATAAAATCTAATGATTCTAAATTGAGGTATATTTATATAATAGAGTTCTTTTTGTAGGTCTGTACTTGAAGGAGTAGTGTGAAATGCAATCAAAGTAAGCTTCCATTCCTACCACTTTGCTCTATTAGAGTTCAATTCTGCAGTCTCCAAGCAGGTAAAAGCAGCCATATGAATTATATTTTTAACTAGTGGCTTGAAATAATATTTAAAAAAAATAAATAAGCTTGAAAGAGTTGCAGCCTAATATGGYCAGCCACCTTTTTAGTGAGTTTCAAGACATTCCAAATTTTGAACATTTTTCAGTTGTTTACTTCTGAACTGCTGATTATGAAAACTATTACTCCTGTTCTTAAAAATATCAGAATTCTTAAATGAGGTTAAACTTCCTGGTGAATGATGAATCAGTCCTTTTCTTAAATTAGTATTGCAATGCTCTGTTCAGGTTGGCAAATACTAAAAGGGAAATTTTGTGTGAGGATAGAAAACACCAGTTGGTTATAGTTAGTTTATTTTGAACAACAAAATTTGGAAGAAATATTCTCTTTAACAGTTCCTTTATGGGCACACTTTTCATTTACTTACTAATTCAGAGTGATGCTTCTGTAAGTGATTTGATATTCCCTATTCTCTCCACTCTGTATGTACCTTACTCCCACTCAAACATTTTCAAATAGGAAAATAGGCTGAAGAATTGGGGACTTTATCACCTTTAAAACTTTACCTTTTTATCTTATGTAGGTGGTTTGGAACAAGGGTAAGATATAAACAAACTTGATAACAAAACGTGTACCTTTTGTTACAAAGGGGTGTTTTAGTACAAAGGCTGTGTGAGTATTGTTATATTCCTTGAAGTTTTGGTCACAGAAACTGGTTGAGAATTGAGTACAAATGCTGCATTCAGCTGCAGCARCAACAACTACTTATTAATGAATTTTTTTTTTCAGGATCAAAGCTTCATTTGTCCCCTGATCCAGGGCATCCATTTGTTAGTTTTACTTTGCTGTAAAGGATTTTAGTAGGAGAATATGCAAAATAATTGTTCRAACCTCTTGTGAAGAAAAAAGCGAAGAATATACATAATATGTCTGAAGGCAAATGAGCTCTACAAAAATAAATTTTGACTGCTTCACCAGTGACACTAACATCTTCAACCTTGTGTAAGAGAGTACTTTGGAATTTCATATCTTAGGAAAAGAATTATTATTCTGTCCAATAAATAATTATGGAAATGTACAAAGTAAGGAATAATTATCTACAGAATTGATAAAACAACCACCAGGTTGGCTTAATCAAATATGACAGCAGATATTACCTTTCTTTAGTGTTACGTCTTAAAATTAGTAATAGCTTGTTCTGCTTAGATCTTTACTTACACAATTGCACAGTTCCCTTTCTTTGGATTATTTCWTTAGGCCACAGACCATTTCCATTCTTCATCTGGTGAAAAGATGTCATTCCAGACTGCGTAAGACTTTATGTCATCTGGATCCTTGCTGGCTTGAAAGTACTTCAGCCTGCCAGAAATACAGCCTCATCAGAGTCCTTGCCACTGTCTTCACTGGGCAAGCAGCCACCCCCACTTGGGGACCTACAGCTTAAGTCCTCCACACCAGACTCCTGATCACTGTTGGCTGAGAGGTCAGGATCAGAGCTTTTCAGGTTGTCTTGTGTCAAAATCAGGGCAGAATCTTCATCCCCTTGAGAAGGGCTTCGGGATGGGAATGATTTCAGATCACTGCTATACTCCTGGGGAGTGTTAGCTAAGCTGTTGGGAGTATACAGTCCAATTTGTTTGCTTCGGTCYTGTTGCTTACTCTTGACTTTATTATTACCTGATTGTGATTTCTGAAGATTTGCCAATCTCTGAAATAGAGGAAACAGGATATATCATGCAGACACATCTAGGGCCCAGAAATCCTCATATATGTCCTTGCTTTTTTTCTTTTTAAATAAATGTTCAGAGCCCAACCCACCCTTTAAAACTGACTATTTGCATTTATGGAGTATGAGAAGTGTGCAATTTGTCACAAACCAGTGCTGAATTACAGCATTCTTCTGAGCTATAATTCCCTCTGAGTTACAGAAGGATTAAACTTATTTTCAGTAGTACTTTTACACCAACACAGGTAAAATTTTATCCTTAAAGAAAAGAAATCCACTTTTGTGTCTTAAATGCAAAACATTCACAATAATTTATCTGAGAACAAAGATGATGGCTGAACATCCTCATTCCAGAAAAGGATGTAGCGTGTAGGGGACTGCAGCATATGGAGCTGGCTTTCATTTATCGTCAGTTACCAAGTCTAGGATATCAAGCTTAGCTGTTTATTACCTCTTGTAAGACTTCCAGCTCTTCTTCCAGCTGCTGAGTTTCTTCCTTCACTGCCATCAGATAATCAGTAACTGACTGTCGAGGATGCAGCCCCTTTTCAAAGCGGTTGTACATACCACTCCAGAACCTGGAATTAATTGATGGCAAGGTCAGTGTGCATTTAAGTCTCATGAGGCTACTTCACCAAATGGGAAAATTCCATTTCCCCCCCTGCCCCAAGACAATATTGTCCTAAATGATCTATCCATGCTTATTCATCATTAGAGTGCATACACATAAGTTCATAGACTATTTAGCAAGGTTCATGGTTCATTTGCATTTCCTCCATCCTGAAGGTGCACTCATAGACAGCCCAAAGTAATTCTGGTGCACAGTAGAAAGAAAGGTGAATGTAGTTTAGATCAAAACTGAGAAAGACTCACTGAATGCAAAATTTTGCAGSCTTTTTTTTTGTATTATTTTCTTGTTCTACACTATGGGCTTTAGAGCAATGGTACCTATAAAATAGCCAATGGTAAAGACAGTTTTTCATATTCATAGTTCTAAATTGTTCAACTTCCCATGAACTCAACTTTGAAATTCTGTATTGCTCTGGTGCTCCTCCTGCGTTGCTGGCAACAGGCAGGCCCTGAGTGTGTAACCAGTTCACCAGACAGGTTAAGTAGCTGAGCCCTGCTGTCTGCTGCAGCTGTCTGGCCAAGTAGCTGACAGATATTTTTGGAGCACGTGCATGCTGCTTGGTGCCTTATTATTCCTATCCCAATAGTATACTATTTAAATCACATTCCCCCTGAAGTTTATCATCTGATAGCTCATGCTTGGAAATCATTACGCACCCAAGTAATTAGATTAGAATCAACAGGATTACTTAGCTATTGGAGGAGCTGCTGTATCAGTACTTCTTTTATAAATCCCACTATCCCAAAGAAGATGATTAATGACTATTTTTAAATTGTTCTAAAGTGGATGTGACCTGGTATAGTAGACATGAAAGAATTCAATTTCTGTCGTTTACAATTTTTATTGGCTTTTTAACAGGTGCTATTACTTGCAACTGGACAACAAACTGATCAGTTTTACTTAAATGACAGTTTCAATTAATTTCTATTCAAGTTCTCCCAAAGTTTGTTAAGACTAATGGCACAATTAATTAACTCAATGTCAATAGTAAGATTTCTGAAGTATTTTGTTATATTTTGAAAAAAATCTGGAAAAACTTAATTTCRTTTTACCTGATATAACAACATCGGGAAAGTCCGGGGTTTTTTTACAAAATACTTGTTTTAGCAATGAAATCATATGATTTCTTGAAAAGATCCTTTTTACTTTTGACACCAGTATATCCAAACTAACATCACAAAATCTTGGAATGGAAGAAGTTAAAGCAACTATAAGTTTAGAAACAACAGATGAGAACAGGACTGAAAGAGGCATTTCTCAGTGGAAGAAGTGAGTAACCATGAAATTAGGACACAGAACTATCAATATAGCTTTAATCTTAAGCTTCTTTTCAGACTAATACTCTGTTGTGGGATGATGCAGAGGTGTTGTCTGACTATGAGCACAYAAGGAACAAACACTGCATCTGAGACTGAATTTACTCTCTATAAACAATTTACTCTCTTGTTCTTATAGAACAAGAAATACTTACATAGAAAGGCATTCTGTTCTGTGCTAACCCATGCTACAATCCCCAGCAGCAAGTGATACTACCTACTTGTACAAGAAGTTGCATGGAGGTATCTGTGGGTGCAGGGTCCCTTGGCTTTGACTRTGGTCTGGCCTGAATAAAGGATTCAGGTAATCGGCACGATTTTTCCACAAGTGAGCCCACAATGAATACGTTCGTTCTTTGATTCTGAAAAACAACACGTTAAATAAAAATATATTAAACCTCTATTACAATTCAGGGATAGCTGAAGCTTAGATGCAGCATTCTTGTCCTCCATACTTCCAGTTTACAATCAGCTTCCTTAACAGAACTAGACTTAAGTTACAAGAATAGAGAAACAGAGACCCATATTCCTGTGTTGGTCACTAAAAGCAAAATCTGATCCATTTCCCATAAAACAAAACCATCTAGAGTGAGGAKGTGGAGAGACTGGTTTCTTTTTGAGGTGGAGAGGATCTTTGCTTTCAGACTGATCTGACCCTCTGCACCAAAGGGACCCTCRCATTAAAAAGCACTCCTATCCCACTGAGCTGCAATTTCTTACACAGTTAGGTCTTGGGATGTGGTGATGTGTGAAGGTTTTGATTTTAAATGGACTGTGGTGCTGTGGCTGCTCTGCATTTGAGCAGTGAAAGGGGCGAAATGGCAGCAGCCAGCAGTAGCCAGCAACAGCCTCTCATTGCTACTGCTGACATGATCAGGCTGCTTGAGAAAAGCGATGGATATCATCGTGTATTGAGGACCCAGGGCCCTGGGGAGCAGATCAAAACATGAGCACTGCCAGGAATGATGATGCTGTCTTTCTTTGGGCCTCAGGGCAGGCAGATTAATTCACAGTTGCTTTGGGGACAGACAGTAGAAGGACAGTCTGCTGTCTCAGTCCTAGGGAGGGCTACCAGACAAAAAGGCTGGTCATAAGGAAGTACCTAAGAGAGCAGGACTAAAATGTCCTGACATAAGATCCAAAGACAGGTAAAAACACAGAGGAGCAGTAACTCTTAAACTGAGAACTTAACTAGAGTTACTATCATTTTAGAGTTATAGGGCCAGCTTGCCTTATATTTTGTCAGGGCTGCAGTAAAGGCAGGCCCACATGGCTGCAGGCATAATGCTCTTGTCAATTTTCACTAATCCCTGTCTCGCACACCATGGATTACGCTCCCAGCAGAGCCACACTGCCGAGGATCAACTTTTTTTGGTATTAATCTGTGTTGCCAGAAGACAAGAGGCACCCTGTGCCTTACGAAACACATACATGAAAACTGGAGAATGTCTGACTGCTCAATACACCACCAGCCACAGACCCCATGCATAAATACGCTACTAAAGAAAACATTTTCATACTTCAGCTCTCTTCTCTCCTTCTGGTTGTTACACAGGAAATTCCCAAACTGGCAAGAATAGATATGATGCTGTATGTGGATGAGGAATCTTTCATTGAATTCAAAGGCACAAGGAAACTGTTCCATTAACTGCCAAACACATTCGATGAACTGGTCAATAACAGGAGATATCTCCTTTGGATCTCCATCTAAATTGCCATACCTGAAACAAGGCAAGATGCATCCAATTATAACCTGAATTCCTGTAAGAAAATTGAATTAACTCTAAGGAAAGCAAACCCTTCACTTTTAGTGTGCAATTTACAGCTTAGGCATTCATTTCTAAAATCTCAAATACTACTATATTTTTACTTATAAAAATAACACAAGAATCATGAAGTAGAATGAAGGTAGAATCACAAAAAAAGGCCTCTTTTATTTGGTGTCTTGTTACAGCTACAAAAGGCTGGCTGTTGCCTAGCCATATTTTAATGCTATCCATATAAATTATACCCCAGTAACGTAAGTTATCAGAAAAATGGCTGCAATGACTTAATGACAAAAGTATGTCCTAAGACAGTCTCTAAATAGTAGATTATTCCTCAAACAAAAAAACAGAGCAGGAGAGCTACATTATAACCTCAGCCGAAAATAGATTAAAGCTGCCCTCTCTTGGTGAAATTTCTAGGAAGTGGGAAATGTTTACATGCTACTGTGACTGTCAAGTGAACATGAAACTTTCTGTGTATAAAAATGCCTCTTGGAACCACTTGCAATGAAGAAAAGGAGCCTGAAAGTAAAAACCACATAGAAGTAAGAAGTATTTTGTAAGTCTACATAAYAGGAAGAAGCATTTTCAACCAATTATCCTGCTTGGGCAGGGTTGGGGAATGTATGTGCACTTATATGTACACAGGCCAACAGAGTAGAATTTCATAAACCTCTAAAATTGAAACTTCTATTACTATCAAAGAAAACACAGCAATATTGCACAGCAAACCAAAGCTATCAGTGGTTGTTGTATTTCATAATACTTTTTACTACTGATAATCGTAAACAACTGACAGTATCAAATGTAGTAATTTCTACTGGAAATTTCACAGGTGCTGTGAAGATGCTAAAATTTTCCGACTTTTGTTGGATTTTTAAACTATAACAAATTTATATTTAAATCAAGCAATATAAAGGAGTTAAACACCAATATAAAAATTGGATGTTTATTTTTTACAGAAAATAAAAGTAAAGTCATGAAAGAAAGAAAATGTGAAAATGTATCCATGTTTAAATATATTAAGTTCTTCAAACATTTTCATTACATTATAGCATTTACATTGGATCGATGTTCAAAATAACTTGTCCAAATCAATGACTTTCCAATTTGCCTGACACTTCTGAGCAGATCTTGCTGGTTTTTTTAGAACAGAGTGTAACAGGAAGAGTGTATTTTATATAATAGATAACTCACAGACATACCTAARATTAAGTAGTGCCTTGAAAATGTAGAAGTCCCTTTGATGAACAGGGACTTAGTGGAGGGCCTTGTCACTACTAGAAGATCTGCTGGAGTCCCAAGGGCTTTTGCAAGCCAAATACACATTACTCACATGGACCTCTCAATGCTCATAGCAACTGCAAAGACCAGCATGTAGGATTTCCCTTACGAGTTTTGGAGTGCATATATAGAAATATTTCACTCAAACTTCTCCAGGCAGCTAAATTATATAGTTGGAGAAAAGGGTATGGCAGTTTCCTGGGGCATTCTGTTGCTATGTTTCRTAAGGCAGCAAAGAAATAAAACTGGAATGGCAGCAGATACAGACTACATAAACATATACATATAGAGAGAGGAAAACCTTAGCACTGCCTTACCTGTGGTTAAATTTGTGACCAAAGGAAACCCAGTCTTTTTCAATTAACACCTAAAATGAGAATATTGCATTCAATGTTGTGGAGTGTAGCTGACATGTAGAAGCAGGCAGAAGGGTAGTGTAAATAAGCAGTGTTGGAATCCCAGTAAATTCTTAGAATAAGCAGAAAAGTGGCAAGCAAGCAATATTAGAATCCTAAATAATTTTCGAAAGTAGCAGAAAAATGTAATGAGTGATGAGTCAGCTCAGGGAAACAGCACTCTTCACGGATGCAGAGAAGGTGGCAGTATTTCAGCACAACTTCAAGTATCTTGTTTCATTGCTTTCCAAAATAGAACTTATAAATGTATCAAACATCTTTTTAACATGTGACCAGTAACTTGATAACCACTTCTAGATGCTTTACTACTGCTGATTGACGTGGGAAAGGAACAGATTTTCCAATATAGCTGCTCATTGCAATCTAATGTCTAGAAAAGACGCACTTCTGACACTCAAAATTAAAATGTTCACTGCAAATGAATACAAATTATTGCTTGCACAAAAGCTCTTTGTGCTGTGAGAAATTTTCTTGGTCACAGTTAAGAAAAAAGAAAACAAATATAGGTGACCAACTTATCCCCACCTTGAATAATGTTTCATAGAGAACCTGGGAGACTTTAACATGAACATATAGAAGCCTTCCTTCCTACTTAAAAAAAACCAAACCAAACCAAGGGTATATTTCAGGACAGTTTATTTCCTATTAAAAACAAAGATATTCATCTTAAGTGATGTCATACTTCATTTACTCCGTGAAAGAACCCGCTTACCATGAATCCCTTCATAGTTCTGTAATATGGATCCAATAGAAGGCTTGCTACAGAGCAAACCTGGGCTGTTCTATCCCAGCCATCAGAGCAGTGAACAAGCACACTCACACCTTCCTCAGCCACAGCCTAAGGATATAGAAAAAGTCAGAAAGTTCACAGGCAGGGAGGAAGACAATGGTAAGAGAGAAACAGTGAGACAACAGCCATATAGAAAGTATTCATTTGGGAAGTGGGAAAGCTCATTCATTTTTTACTCTATCACAGAGTTCTTAAATAGAGTGTTATTCATCTCATTTGAAAGTCAGAGTTATTCCTCTAATTTGAAAAGTTTTAACTCACCCCAGGACATGCAATATGGTGGTTAAGAATTACCAGTTTATGCTCCACTACAGGAAGATGTGGGATTCACTTCAGTTAAAACACATCAATCTGTCAGAGCAGACAAATACCTACAGCAGATTCAGATGCTCCAACACATCTCATGCCACTTACATGCCACTAAAAGAATAGCCATACTTGCAATATGGCTCTTAATTTTTCATCATGATGGTAATGTCATTAAGGGCAATGTCTGCTTCCCATGCCATCACTGGCCTGGACATCATTGCAGCACACTGCATTGCACTCATGACATGCTGGAAAGGCTTGTGGGGAAGACTGTGGTTGTGGGAAACTTCTATGTCTGATAAGCAAGATTTTATCAGTATTTTAAATGTAGTAACTGGAGAGAGAGGATTCCATTTTATATATAAACACATAAAGAAGAAATTGTACTGAGTTCTCCAGAGTCTGGTGTTGTATTATTTTTAGAACTTGAGGGTTGGCGGTTGCTTTTTTTAATGCTAAGGGTTTTGGCCTTTGTCATTTCTAAAGAGAATTAAATTTAGGGACTAGAAAATAAAGTAGGTTAGGAAAAATACTGTTAGAAAAAAAATCCCATTTAGGTTAATTTTGGGCTTGATAGGGAATGAGGAATAATAATAAATTATCTATGTTTATCTCAAGAGACAAGTAAATTCTACCAAAATAGAACCCCTGTGGGCAGAAGACCAAGAACTGAGAACTGAAAACCATACTAATAAGAATGGGTCAAAATGCATGTCCRAGAAGGCACTAGGCTAGCAAGCATATGCACAAAGGATAATAAGACTAACCACTGGGGAAAAACTGGCAAAGCTAATATAAATGACCTTATTTCTATGAGCGAATGAAAAGTAGTAGGGCTGGGAGTAATAATACGTGTATTTATTGCACAGTTGCTGTTCAGGTAAGAAACTACAGTTGACTACTGAGAAGGAAGAAGCGATGCAAGAGAAACATGCAGTTAGTGAGGTGGGAAACCCATAAAGTTTTATCTATATAGTTGTGTGCAGTAGGTCACATGAATAAATAGGCCAATAAGAAATTGTAATCTCAGAAATAAGAATTGAAGCAGTAAAAGGCAGAGCACAAGGTAGGGAGTAACTAAATAAAAGCTACTGCTGGCAGACGACAAATGTCTACATTACTTTGGGGGGGAGTAGAGGAAATAATTTCTTATTAAACCAAAAGTGTTTTCTGGAAGAGTTTTCAAGTATATAAAAGCAGAAGCTGCTAGAGAGTTTGGCCATGGTAATACACAGGAGTTGATTCAAGAGATGAATTTGGTTGATTGCCTGATAACTCAGAGGGGATAATGCAGTAGCTATAYATTGTGTATAACATAATGTATTATATATTATATATAGCTATATGTATATACTACAACTACCACTTCCACAAAGAAAATGTCCAGAAACCCATGGAGGAGGCAGGGCAAATAGGGAAAGAAACAGTAACAATGTTGGGGAGTAAAGTAAGGACATTCAAATGTCTGGCATAACAAGACACAAGCTAGTAGAGGCTTCAGTGCAAAAGAMCACAAGCTTTTGTTTACTACTTTTGAAAAACGTCAACACAACAGCACCTAAGAAWCACCTCCCCTCATACACAGAGCATTTCAAGATGGGCTTTTTTCAGGTATAACAGAAGAGATGACAGGAGTTACCCATAAGCAAAGAATTTGGTCCTCATTTTCTGTCTCTAGTTACTCCAAGTTTTGTTCTCATTTTACACACTTTACCTTTGCAATAAAAATGCCAGCATCCATAATGGCTTTGATGTGCTTCAGCCAGCCAGAATTTTCTAGGCCCCACAGAAAGTCACTCATTGAAGGYGATTTCAGCTCACAAACTGCAAAATAAGACACATTTTAAATCTATAGTAATTAGAGTACCTTAAGCTTCATTTACTGTTCAGCCTTGGAGTTATCTCTTCTCCAGATATTTGCTGTGTAAAACATGCATCTTTTGAAAATAACTACTTCACAGTCAAATGTAACCTTTGAGAAACAGATATATTTAAGAAATGGGGCTGGGTCAAATTTCACCCAATATGTTGATTTAATTTAAAAAGAGAAKCTGTCATAAAAGCCTTTAGCAAACAAATCCAAATCCATCCTTCTGTCAAGCATGTATTTTCCAAGACTTGTGTTCAGAGTGAAGTTTTCAAACCCCTGGGAGGAGGTCATGTATTTAATGAGGGCTTGGAAACAAGAAAGCATTTGATTTCTGCTGTTGGACAGGCACACAGACACCTAAATGGTGCCACTGACTCCCACTCCCACCATCACAGGTGATGGTGGTTGAGTTAAAGTGGTTCACTCCACATTTCTCCATTCCTGAATTAAATCTTATTAAAGCTTCACTTGACTTTTTGGAGTCAAAAAAGTATTCTGATGGTGAGGACAAGACATAATTCATCAAGGAAAATATTTTCCTGAAAATCTTCCAAACTCCATTCCACATTTGAAGACAAAAATTACAATAGCTCAGTTTTTACTCTGTTTCTATTCTGCTGTATACAAGTATCTATTTTTTAACAATAAAGAGTTTTTGGCATAGGAAGAAAAAAGCAATCAGAATCTAAAAAAGTTACCTCAATCCAGCACAAATACTTAATGAAATTTGGTGCAATCTATTTTCAACAGTAAGATGTTAAATTCACCCCATMACTAGGCTACATCTTTATTTTGATCCATGTAGAGTTATACTGTCTTTTAAGGAAAAAAGATATTAGCCAGTGAAATTAATTTTCAGAATACAGTGAAAAACATCCTGRCTTTTACTGGGTTAATATATGATCTGTCAATTACTGATGTCTTAGTAAGTCTCTTGTGGTCTGGAAATCTTAAAAAACTCAGTTATTTATGGTTATTATGGCCCCTAACATGGCTTTAATTTCCTTCAGTGTAACTGAAATTTAATTTTACAAACCAAAGACACAGCTTATACTATATCTGAACTATCTGACTGTCCTAACTCCATTTAGTCCAGAAGCAAAACGGCCTAATGCGTCCGTACAAAGTCTTGCAATGTTTATATGTAAGGCCCCTTCCAGATGGTTATTTTAAAAGTAATTTTTGGAGGATATTTATAAAGATGCAGAGATAGCAGCACTGAAAGCAAACAGCTTTTCACATGATTAATGTTCCTGTGCAGATGGAAGCATGACCAATTAGTGGCTGAATTCTGGCTGAAGCTGCTGTCTCTGTTTACAAAAGCCCAAGGTAAGGCTGAAACAGTGCTTTGCTCATTCCCACTCCCAAATTGGAGTCAATATTTACTGACCACTTCACTGAGCAAAGTTCATACTGTCCTAAATGCATGCACTGTATATTTCACATGACTTTGGCAACCGATCTGGACCTTAATACTGAGTTCAATTATGATTTCAATTATGAGGCTTATCCTAAGGGGGAAAGGCATTTCCATCTCAGCAGAAAAGGTACTAAAATCTTTGAGAAATATGGCCTRCTTCATGCACAGTGTATGCACAGGAAAATCAAGAGTCAACAGGCAGAGCTCTGAGAATTCCTGCAATGTGCTCATGTCCCAGTATGGGAGGAAGAAACAGGGCACATGTTGGAAACTGCCTCTTCCACCAGCAGAAGTACCAGGGGGTTTGCTGGACTAGTCCCCTCATTTCTGACAGGACAGCCATAAGTAGAGGAAGGAATAGTTGCCGTGGGGCAAACCCACAGGTTTTCTTACTGGCTGATCTGTCACAGAAGTCCAAGGATCAGAGGGCTGCTCCTACATCAGCAAGTGCTGCTCCTGGTATGAGGGGAGGAGAAGCTCATATTTGCTGTTTAAATACAGACAGGGAGCATGTGGGGCCATCAGCTCAGGGCACAGCACATGGGAGTCAGGTCKCAGCTGGATGTGCAGCACAGCCCACCCCAAAGGCCAAACAGCAGCCTCAGGCAGACCTTGGATCTTTATCAAGAAAAGGCCCTGTGAAATGTCCTTCKAATGTTTAAGATTATTTCAAGGAGGTTTGTGCACAGGATCAAAATTATCTCAAGGTTCTTCATGTATACTCATCTATAAATGGAGAAAAATAAAAATCCATACTATACTAAAGGCAGTAGAGGAAAAATACTTTTCTTTCTCTGAAAGGAAATTCCATCACATTGAGACACATTTTACTTCTGCAGTAAAAATATCAACTTTTTTTTTACATATTCTGAAAAAACCTTATGCTAAAAATTTAATCATTTTATAATGCTGGTATAATTTGCCAAAAATCAACATTATACCAGGGTAAGTATATATTAAAATAAGATATATTGGCTTGAAATAAAGTCAGTAAAATCGCAAAGCTGAAACCAATTTTTTTTACCTACTCAAATAAAATATTGATATTTTTATAAGTAAAAATTTATTTCCTCAGCTTTCTCCCCCMAAAATATTATTATTATTATACATGTATTATACTAATATTCATTTCAATTCATAATTTAAATTAATGCATTCCTAATATAAGTGCATTTTCTAATGGAAAACTGAAGAATTTTTTTTTTCAAACTCTCTCAGCATTGGAAGTTATTTAAAATTGTATATTGGAAATAATCTGCAGTCTGGCATGTGAAGATCCTTTGCTCTTCACTTCTGCTTAGCACCAGTCAATCTGGCCTTGCATTTCAGCAACACATCTGGCCAACTATATCTTGACGTCCTCTTTTCATGCTGTATACTTCCAAGCAGCAATACAGCTCACATTAAATTAAAATCAGTTTCCATCAGCCTCATTTGTCTTTTCAAATGTTTTTATGCACCTTATAAAATCTTACAACAGTTCATGAGCAGCAGACCCGTTCTGTAAAGAGTAGTGTGATGTTTTACTTAAGATTCACATAGGTACAGTGATATTGCTATCTTATTTATGTACTCTTATAATCATTTCTATATTTTAATACCGATATTAATAATACATCAGTAATTGATAATTATTGATATATAATYGAGGTATTCATTGATAAAAATTTAAAGCCATATTAAAGGTGTATTACCATCATCCTTGACAGCTTTTTTGGTTCTAGGTCTCTTTGTATGCTCAAGTCAGGTAAAAGGTCACCAGAGAAACAGAKTAAGAGACACATACAAATGGAAAAAGATAAAAACTACATAGCATCTGACATAAGGAAACTGAAATAACTAGTACACTAAGTTTTTCTTTTAAAAAGTCCTTAACTTCTCTGATTTCTAATCTTATCAGTCAAGTTGGTACATGAGAGATTTCAACACAGCAAATATAAAACCCAGTAAAAAAGCAGATATTTTAACCATATGGCTTATTTGAAAATAGATGCTAAGAATTTGTGCCCTCCAAGCAGCCTGAAGCATTAAATRCATTAGAAATTACCTTGTTACGTGCAAGTATGGGCCATGGGCCATTCTCATGAACTTTTGGCTCAAAAATTATACACAGCACTGCCCATGCAGCCAGACTGGTTGTTTGCTATTTTAACTTTGATAGTCTTGAGCTGAACAAATAAAGGGACCTGTTTACACACCCAGCCTCTCTCCTAGCCAAACAAGACTTCCTAGTGAACAAAACATCTTTCTGTTTTCCCACCTGAGACCCTTAGACCAAGAAAACTCTCATGAAGAGAGGGGATGTTTTACCTGCATCACACTTAATGCTGGTTTCCATAAAGTGCTGTAATTTGAAAACAGAGTATGGCTTCCCTATCATGGAAAATTTAAGCCCTTCTTAGATTTCAAAATTACATTTGCATGCACTCAGTGGGAGACAGATGAAGAGTAAAAGAGCATGGGCAGAGCATCAAATCAAGAAAAAGATAGATGAAGCTGATTCGGGAGGTGATGGAAGTTGTTGTTGATGTACATGAAGTAAATACAGAGACAGGGTGGACTGAGCATTTTCCTATTTGCTTGTTAAAAATCAACAGGCCATTGAGGGTCAAGGATGGCTTATTTATCCTTGCTCTTTTCCCAGATAACCTCTAAACAGTTATGCACTGCAAATATGAAATGGCAGAACAACTTTGCTGGTTTATATATTGCTAAGCATTTATAAAGCAATTGTTATTAATTTTCATGGGATATTGAAGGTGATGAATTGTTACACCCATTGACTGTGAATTTCCTTACTAGACCTGATGTGATATGTCCTCTACAGGGCATGAATAAGTTTTTGTTAAAATTCGCAGTCTAAAATGCATGACTACCTTATATGAAAATCACACCACARTTTTTCTGAGCTTTAAAAAAATCAATCTGTATTTTCCACTAGCCTTGAAGTCAGCTAAAAGGGAAATTTTTTTTCATTTCACCATCAAAATGTAAATTTCAAAAAAAGATGTAGTAGCAGCAAGGTGCACATAATTAAAATTCATTTTATCATGAAATGATATCTGGATTTCAGCCAGGAAACAAGGTGTTTTCACAGTTAAGAAATACCAACCGGTATTTGCCATGATGCTCCATTGCACAAGCCCCATTAGCYAGCAGGCAAGTCCCATTGCATGCAGCTGCAACAGGTAAAGATTACTTTCCAAACTCTTTTTCACTGCTGCTGATTTGGAGCAGTTATTCTTACTTCTTTGACAGAAGGATCAATTCTTTCCTCTAGTTTCCAATGAAGAGGAATATTACCTTCAAGCATCTTCTGCAGACTATTTCTCATAACATGGATGTTCTCAATGCCTATGAATTGAAACTTGATGTTGGAGTAGTTGTCTTCATTTTCATATCCCTTCCCTGCTGCTCTGTTTGCCATCGCATTGAGCTGAAAAAAACACAGGGCAAATTAGATGAAAAGCAGTAGCAGAATCTTTTCAAAACAAACCTTGTGGTCTGCAGCAATAAATCAGAGGGATTTAAGCCAGGCACAAATAGGAAGCATTTGTCACAAGGGGCTATGAATCGGGGATCTGTTTACAGCCTATTGCAGGGCACTGGTTGCTGAGCATCTGATATCCCTATTTCACACACTTTGAGTGAAACTTCCTTAGTGAGGTTAAACACAAAACCCCCACAGCTTAGGCAGGATTCCTCTGCAAAAGCATAAAGGTTTTAAAGAGCTGTTTTGATTTTGTGTTGGACCAGCACTGTGTTTACTAGCAGAGTGTACCCAGGAGGTGGCAGTGTCTCATCTGCCATGCCACTGGGTCACAGCATGCACACACGGCACTGTTGCCCAAGTTTACAGTATTTTACTGCTCAAACCATCCAAAAGCTGATACAGCTTACTGCTTTGAAGCTTGCAATAACGAAGAGAGAGCTGGAGTAGTTTTTCCTGATTTTGTAGTACCTTGGCTCTTTTATGTAAGACTACAAAATATTTGAATTGACAACATTACCACAAGTATTTTCATCTGCAATGCACTGCTATCAAAGGAGTTGCTGTTCTTCAGCAAAAATACTTTCAGCTGGAAGTTGAAGTTTTGTCTTCGAATCTGTTACTTGCTTCCTGGCATGGGAAACTTACTAAATTCTTTAGTTCAGTTTTCCCAAGCAGAAAATTAAGGGTGGGGTTAATGTTTATTTTCCCCCCTTTTGGAACCCTTGGGTGGAAAGGAAAACTGTCTGCCAAGCTCCTTATGCCAAATTTTGATCTTTGGGCTGAAAACTAGAGCTGATAAAAATTAATTAAGTACTTTTACATTTTCTTTCATAAGTCTCTTTTACTAAACTATTCTTTTATTAAGTACCTATCTACTTYTTTTTCTAAATTTCCTACAGCAAAATCTCACTGTGCTATGGAAAGAAATTATCTCTTTGCATAAAGTCCATGCTTTTCTGTGAAATTCATGCTGTAGGGCTGGGGGACCTTCAAACTTTCCAAGAAATATGAAGGCTCTGAGAGTGACAAAGCAGCTCAAGTGGCAGAACCTCCATGCCTCCAGGCACAAMTGACAGCTTCAGCTCAGGAAAGATTTAAGAAATAAATAATAAAGAATATAGACTTTGTGAGTCATCAGTTAGACAAAAAGTGACTCATCTTCATTTCAGTGAGAGCCAATGCTCATGAAAAAGTAAAAAAGTCTCTCTAAGGCATTGCCTAGGGGACAAGAGGCTATGCAGATAACTGTCTCTAGTTTATTTCCCAATAGTGCAGGCAGTACTATTGATTGGCTCTTGTGGTCTCATCTGAAACTCACAGTAATATATTTTAGTGCCTAGCAAATGGCATCGTGGGATAGACAAGAATGTCTCCTTTTTTGACTTCTTCCACCCCAAACACACATACTCCCAATATTCAATTTTAATTTGGAGCCAAYACACACAGTTGGGGACTGATTGTCTGATGCCATCTTCTCTTCAACCAAGATGAAGAAGCCTTGCTTTTTTATGTTAAATGTCAAAATAGGTTTCTAAGGACCAAACCTGATATCTTAACTTTCAAAGGAAAGAGCTAAAAAATTACATTTGTGAACCACCATTAGGAATTGAAACATTGCATGAATTTTATGACACAACAGAAGGAATCAAAMTCTGGATAGGAACCTGGGCAAAACACCAGCATTTTTGATTTATACAAATCTTGGGCAAAATTTCTTTTAACTTGTAGTATGCAATTCAGGCAAGAGCGCAAACAAAAAAAAATTCATTCTTGTCTATCAACCAGCAGTCTGCTGATGTTTTGACTATACAGCCTGTGAACAGCATGTCAATTAAGGACAGAGTCCTCTGTGTGACTTGCTACAAAGATATAAATTATCTGCTGAATCCTAATCTTTCTTTTTTGAAGTTGACATCAGCGTTCTTGTATAAACAAAATGAGGCAGTGTGTCTCTGCAGTAGCCTATAGCTTCAGAAAGAAAGATCTGTACACATGAGTCTCAGCCACCACAAACCCCTGAAACCCTAAATGAAAAACATCTATCCTCTAACCTAGCACTCATCACATAAATACCATTAACTGTTCCTGCAGCAGAGTAATTTTATCACAAATATCCTTTCTTAAAGGGCRATCTGAAATACCACTCTTTGAAAGTAAATAAATACAAGGTTAAATTTGCAAGGCTTTCTAACACTCATTTATTTTAAATACTGTCAGTTGCCAAACTTTGCAGCTGCCACAATATTTACTAACAAGTTTTCCACATCATCTACCAAAATTCCATCTGTTGCTCTTAAAGTAGTTGCTGTGAAGCTATCTAAATTGTGCATGTCCCTGACTAATCTCAGTGAAGGYAAAAAAACCCACTTGCAAGATTTCCTGGCATTTTTTTTAATCTGGAGGATAACCAAGTCAAATCTTGTTATAAAGATTATTGAACTAAAATGTTTTAGTCATAAACAGTAAGTTTATGTTTATTAGCTTCTTCTGTGATCACATAGAGGAATGACAGTGGCTTAAGTAAAGTTGCATTCGGTCATCCTGATATATTTAAATGAAGTGGAAACAAAGGTTTCTTCCACAGACAAACCTTTTGTTTTGAAAATTATCCAGTGCAATGAGGGAAGAGTCCTTGGGAATGTTGAATTGAAGGATCCATCAACATTCATGATCTTTGCAAGAAAGTGGTTCTTTTGAGAAATGAGGCACAGTTTTTTAGCCACCTATGGAAATGTAAARCCTTCCACTAGACTTGATATCCTGTCTTTACATTTGTTAAAGGCTCCTTGAGGAATTCCAGGAACTACTTCCACCAATATCTATCCCTTGCTATATACTCTAGATTTATAAATGCATTATCAGGTGCAAAATGTTGTATTTGGCATCTGGGATCACAGGAGCTTTGTAGATCTGTCCATTTTTGCAGCCCAGAGAGAAGTAGGAATCTGGTATACAAGTATCTTTACATCAAAACATTTTTTAACAGAGAAGTTCAGTGAAAACAAACAGTCTTCATCTCCTGACTGGTTTCTGAAGAAGCCAGCATTGCTGGACATATAGAAACATAGAAAACTGTTAAACAGGCATTATTTAGGCAGCTAGGTCTGTACTTCACGTCTAATGCTCTTTCTGAACACAATGGTACCCATCCTTTCCTAGTGCTCATCACAATTCACTTGCTTCAGGACCACAAGTAAGCTGGTAGGTAGCATTCTCATCTTCCCACCAAAAAAGAGGGAACTGAAGGTCAAAGTTACCAGATTACACAGTTCTTGGCGTGACATGGGTCAATGAGACATGGCAAGGCCCTCATTTTCTGGCTACTGCCTCCCATTAGAGCTGTGAGCACTCACAGCGCCTTCCCACCAACAACCATGTCTTCAGTCACCAGCCATGCAGGTTCCCTGTATCTGCTCCAGCTCTGCCAGGTTTGCCCTTCCTGACTGTTTCTCATGTTTCTCAGTTTTACCCACCTTGTCTTTTCAGACCTCGTCTTCTAATCTCAGGATACTGAAACAGATTCCTTGTTCCTTTTCCTCAAACATTTATTCTCGTTTTTCCTTCTCCCATGCTATAGCTAATCCTATACCTACAAGGGATTTTGTGGAGATTTGCCTCTTTAGTTTCTTTTCTTCAGAGGCTTTGGTAACTTCAAGAGGAAAGTTGCTGACAGTGTAAGAAAGAACATATCCCTACTCTCACCTGCAGATACTGAAGTCTATCTAGTCTTTATCACCTTGAGCTGTTTGCTACCATGACAATCTGAATGCAACATTTTTTTAACTTCCAACCTCTCTCTTCTAGATCATTATTGAGTTTCTATATTTCTCTGTAGCATATTTTTTTCTAAAGCTTTTATCTTGGCCAGAGTTTTTAATCATTTATAGTTTTGGCATCTGATGTCAGTATTTATCRTATTTCAGATTGTCTCTCAAAACCACCAAAGTGCTGGAGATATTTAAAGATCTCTTCCATTCCTGTGATCTCAGTAACTTGTCTTTCCTTAGCCTTGTGCAGAYGTCATTAGAATTTTCTCACTTCCAGGAGAAATCATGCACAGAAAATTACAGTATAAGCAGGCAGAGGTTTGCAACATTACAAACAACTGTAAATACTTCTTATAACAGGAATTATTTTTTGCCAGTCTCATCAGAAATGTACTTACTTGATAGCTCCTTTGTGTGTTCTTAGCATTTTGCTAAGAACAAGAAAAGGGAAAAGTTCAGTGTAAAGGAGAAAATTCTTCCAGAGATAATAATGTGGTCAAGGTTCCTAGTTAAGATTCCCCTGATAAATCCTCATGTACCTGTGGAGTTACACAGGTGCAACTAAGATCAGAAGCGACTTGGTCAGTCACTTAGGTGTACCTTCCCTAATGTATTCAGCCCAGACTCAGCCTTGCTATGCAAGAAATTTCTTGCAAGAAATTCAATACACTTACTTTGGGTCGAGTGTCAACAACATATATGAAATCACTTCCTGGATTGGCTTTTCTAATGGCCTGGAGCATCTGTTCATCCTCAAGGCATCGAGCGCTAAAGCCAGATAAAGGCTGGCTGCTTCTACATATGGAGGCCTGCAGAAAAGCAGACAAGCAAACAAAAAACCTAACATAATTACAAAGGAGAAATTATTTAGCATCCAGAAGCCTTTACAAAACAAGATCATTAGATGTTTGCATAGGTGCACAATTACATGAGAAAGACAGAATGGTAAAATTAATCACATATTAATAAATGCATTACTTTAAATTATATGTTAATAAATACATTTTTTTAAAAAGGCAAGGAAGCATTAAAACAATACAACCTCATTGGCCCAAGTCTAATCTTGAATCGAAATTTTAGAGCTATTTTAAGTATTGTATCTCCCTAACATGAATGACTCCTGAAAGGTGATATGTTGAGGATGAGTACAGCCTTGAAATCATGAGAACATTGATATAACATAAAGAACATGTCCTTTTGCACTCACACTTACCAGATACTAGACTGATTACCCAAYCTACACCAGTGCCTGCTTTACTAAACAGCCTGACAGCATGAGTCCAGGAAATAAAAATGTATAACATGCAACCAGATCACCAATGATCGTGTACTTTTAGCACTGCCTTTGGAAAAAGACCTCACTGCATAAGAAGTGGGTCAGGCAGCCTGACTCCTGGAGAACTTGTATTAAGCAGGGCTATTGAAAGAGGCAAGAGAGTTTCTCCACAGACCCACGAAGATCACCTTCTTTCCAGATGAAACCAGGAAAGAAGAAAGAAATTGTGAAATAGGTGGGCAGGGAGATTTTTATTTTTGCTAGGCAGAGGACTAGCAAAAGAGGACTAGCAAAAGAGGACTAGCAGAGCTAGATTTATAGAAGGCAAGGGGATAATATATGTACTTTCTAAGCACTGAACACAAGCATGAAGAGAATCTGCCTACTGAAGGTCACAGCCTGTACAGACTGTCCTCAGATTATTTATTACTGTGAGAAAGRACATGCTTTTTTCAGTCATATCTTTGAACTATCAGTAGTTAGTCAGTAACGTATGGGTCTTTAAGAGAGAAACCCAGAATTGTGTGAGACCCTATTCACACTTTATTAATGGTTTTGCAAACAGGTTCTTGTAATTTAAAGTTTAGTCTTCTGATCAGCACATATTCCAGTGATTTATGACATGCTATTGCGTAAGCTGAACAGATARTTCCAAGCTTTGCTCTTATCATATTCACACAGACTGTGTAAGATGCAGAGGTGTCACATCACCACTGAATTTGTCAGGACAAAGGAGCTATGTGAAAGYTCTGTCTGTGAAAGACTGAATGAGTGGTACCTGTCTCTTCCATGTGCAGCAGGCTCTTCCCAAATTGCTGTCAAATCTTACCCCTTTTCTGCCCTTTACTCTGTTTACTGGCAACTTGTGGCAACCKCCAAACTCACAAGGAGGTATTTCCTCCAACACTGCTTTTCCTAGCTTTTTAMACTATAAAGCATCCAGGAGTAAAGACAATCCTTCAGATCCTAGTATTTTGAAGATTAACCTAAATTTCAACCACAGCAGGGAAAATATTCAGGCTGAAACATGAAACTCATCCAACCTGAATTACTATATATTGTAATCTACCTGACCCTAAGACCTTTTCTTTTACTGAGATTTGGAAAAGTCCAAGTGTTTTGAATCCTAGGTATCCATACTTAGACATAGTTGATCATGCAAAGTGATTAACTCTGAAAAGATTGATCTTAACAAAACGCTTAAAATAATATGTAATTTATGTAGAGATTAYATTTACTATTTAAATCTTCCTATTCTCCACTTCATCGTAAAATTAATAGATTTTTATGGAAGCAATGCTCTGATGAAATGCAGGGTRAAGGAGTAAAAATCATGTCTCATTCCTACTTCTGAAGCTTAAATCTATGATAAGGCTGCTGTAAAGGCAAGATTTCTATGGAGATTGTAGCTTATGATTTGTGCTTGTGACATTCTGCAGAAATACGTCCCATCCTGTGTGGCAAGTGCCACAGATGCCCTGTAACCCCAGACTAGYTCTGTCTCTTGGAAGGTCCTGACCATCCCCCAACACTAGGGAAGACCTCTCAATGCCACTCTGGACTGAAGCAGGAGTCACACAGACCCTTTGAGAGTACAATTGTACAAGGGGAGTGTACAATTTGTWCACCATTCTCCTAACTGGCAATGACAGCTGAGCTCAGCCAGTCCCTAAGGGGCTGGAACACAAATGTAAAAACACCCAGTTTGGGGGATCCTTCAGTCYAAGGGTCTCCTTGCTCACCTCAGCTGCCAGAAACAGAAATTCAAATAGTCTAGGTACCAGGGKTTTTTTCCAAATGGTTACAGACAAGTGAAGCAGTTTTTTGCTCAGCCCTGAGAATATTTCCTATGAAGGGGGAAAAGTGGAACTCCTCASTGTTGCAGACAAGGAGAGTCTCTTCAGCAAAACCACAACATACCGCTCAGCCAAAATTTAGCAGCTCTTATATCCATCCTTTCTGTGTCTCTTGACAGATCTTWATTTGAAAAGCTGCTTCTGATCCTCTGACTGATGGAAGTATAGTTTTTCACYTCCTCAGCTTGCTCTCAAGCTACCAGATCCAAAATTGCTCTGTTCTCCTCCCAGTTACYAAGCTGCCCGTTACTGGCCTTTGCTCTGCCACCCGTGTCTCAGGGCCTCTTGTACTACTCCCTTGTGATACAGAGATCATATATTTTTTGTGTTAACTGAATGATGAAACTGGGTTTAAATATCTTCATTAAATGTCTATTAATGAACTAACCACACTAACCAGCCCACACTAATAATTTTTTTTAATTAAATAAGCACTGATTTTGTCTTGGAAAAACTTACTAGAAGAATTATGAGATCAAAGCCAAAATAAGCAAACACTTTGAGGTTACAAATTCACACTTACATTGTTACCCTTGCAGTAGTAGGAAAGAGCTGGGAAACGCCTTCGGCTGCGRAATTTAGAACTCCCCACTATGATGTGTGCAGTTGCAGACTTTGGAACATAGACTTCTGTCGGATAGGAGTCACAGACCTGTGAAAKAGAACTCTATTTGGTCTACAAAGTACAAGTAGCATTAGCCATTTCCACAGCAATAACAAAATACCAAGGAACGCAAACCTCAGGGAATAGCCTGTTAGTATTGTATACATATCACTGGCATTGCTCAAAACATTCTTTTGAAGCTGGAAMGTATTAATCCTAACTTACAGATGGCAAAACTGAAGCAAAAGGGTTGAAGGGCTGTATTTCCAAGTGTTAATTCATGTCTTGTTGAGAACAGACAAGTTTAACACACATACATCCCAGAAAAGATTTGCCCGAACCCATCTCTGGACCCTTGGYTCCACAGGATCATCTCTGCTTCCAACAGGACCACATCTGCCACTCCAGGAGGGCTTACTTTTRGACTGTTTCCAACACCSTGACCAACAGGGCATCAGGTTRTATTTCTGACTCTGTCAGGGTTTTTCTAGGATTTCTTGTTTGTTTGTTTGCTTATTTTTTTGTACTACAACATTTGTATTTTTAATATCCCTAGTAAAGAACTGCTATACCTATTCCCAAAATCTTTGCCTGACAGCCTTTTAATTGCAAATTTATAATAATTTGGGAAGGGGAAAAGGGGCTTACATTCCAAGGGTGACTCCAATCTTCCCTGGCAGATACCTGTCAATCTAAACTGAGACAACATATAGCAAGGTTGTATTTACAACTGCAGTATCCTCTGTGGCACAATTTGGGAGTAAGGATGGGAGTGGGTGAAGTTCTCAAACATTCTGCTGGGAGGGGACAATAATGGGAGGGGCCAATAGAGCCAAATTCTTCAGAAAATTTGATAATTAAAAAAAAAGGACAAAAATAGGGACAGGGAGACAAGAAATTAAGCCACATGAAATGAGGTTAGTGAGACCACAGACAGAATCCTGGTTTTACCCCCTTTTCCTGATATTTTCTCTAGCATTCTGGCTGGGGTCAAAAGGATATTCAGCATCTCCCTTTGACTTTCTGAGATGACTAAAGCACTAAGGAACCCCAGGAAGAAATAATTTTCTAAGTCAAGAGATATGTAATGAAGGAGAAAKGAAAGGAAGGGCTTGTGGTTACAGTTGCTGCTGTGGTGAACTGGATTTAATTAATTATGACATTTTTCCTACATTTTATCTTAAAAGAGATCACACATTTTTTCCACTCATTCTAACAAAAAGAAAACAAACCCTGACAGCACATTCAGTCTTCTCTGAGAATGTCACAGGCTGTCCTTAACATGGATATGTTCCAGCAACAGAACCAATGGAGTGCATGGACAAACCTTAAAAATGTCTTGGTTATTATTTCTCACAATTAATAAATATTGTAAGGTCTTAAATCATACAAGACTGAATGAGGCAGGACAGCAGGCAGCTAGGAAAATACATGAACTATAAGATAACTGCGAAGAACACTAACAGTCAATCACAGATGCTTCAAAAGAAGTGTGGGAACAGCCAGTGAGGAAAAAATATTTCCAAGCTCACTATCTGGAGCAATTTTTTTTGTCTTAAAATGACTACGTTGTAATTTTACCTAGCCCTACATATCAGGGAAACTCTTATTCACACACATAACCTTAGGTATGACTTAAACTTCTTCCCAGGCAGCTGAACTCTAACATTTAAAACAGTGGACTTATCTTCTGCGCTCATTTCCACATCTGTTAAATGAAGACACATCCTTTCTCTCACTTTCTGTGTGCCATTTCATGTGAAGGAGTAGAGGAACTGCACCTTACTACATGTGTGCACAGCACTGAGCACAAAGAGATGCTGCCACTAAGCACTATGGTGGTCATCAGTCAGGCTGCTGATTTATTGTACAGAGAGCCTCTGTAACAGAAAAATCACAACTACTCACTCCGTAGTCTCTGTTTACATCACTAATCTGCCAGTAGTTGTTTGGAACGCCCATCCGATGATAYTCTTCATTGAGGTCCACGAGCTTCCAGCCTTGTTCTCGTTCTTCTTTATCTAATTTTGGGTTGAAGGAGAAGCAATACAGCTCTTCATATTTCACTGGGAAAAAAATAAGCAAAGAAACAGAAAGAGTAAATGACTTCAGATTTCTTGTCCTGAAATCACACTTCAAAACCAGAACTTGGCATTGACCTTGATGCAGCTTCCTTTCAAAGAGTACACTTTGTTTTACAAAAGCACGTATCCTGGTTTATATCTACTGTCARAAAAACTTCAAAAGTACATGCTCTTTTGTTATTTGTATATGTTGCAATGTACGTGCCTTAATAGAAGTGCTACTTAAAATATACTGTTCTGCTAGTCTTCAGTAGATCTGTAAAAACCTCCCCCAGCACAAAGAGAAAATGTCAGCAATATGCTTTCATCCAAAGAAAACTAAAGTCAGTGCCAGAGTAAGCACTTGTTCTTCAAAAGAATTTGCTATCTAGAGGTAGTTTAGAAGTCCCTTTATTAATGTAATACCTATCCTGTGGCAAAGAAAAAAGATATGAACAATGGATTATGCAGCACATTCTTCTAAAAATTAAAAAAACTCAGTAGTCTTACAAAAGTATTAAAACAGAAAGAAAAAAAMMCCTTCATATTAACTCTGTCAGGAACATACTGAAAATCAACAAAGTCTTGAGTAGGGAGAAAAAAGAYAATGATTTCCACATTTTCCAGTAGTTTAAACTCCTTCTGTATTCTCTAATTTCAAACTTCTGGCATGGCACAGATTAGGAAGACAGTCTGGTTTATTTCTCACCTGTTAACCTAAAGTTTTAGCACAATCTATAAATCTAAACCAAGCTTTTGGTAGCAATCTGAGCTCCTGTTTTCACTGCTTGGTTGTCAGAAGCAGCACAAGAAAAGCCTTTAAAAATCTACCTATGTATCCAGGTTATTTATTACAGCATTATAAGTATTATCACATGATGATATCTGTATGTAGTAACAAAAATGTTCAAGTATTAGTAGTCAGTGCCTTAAAGGTCAGTTTCCACATCTTTGCCAGTACTTATAGGACCTTTACATGTAGCATCTCATGGTCGGCTTGCTTTACAAAATGGTGTAATTAAGCAAAAAGGCCAAATTCAGCTGACAGCTTGACTTCATTAAAATTCTAGCAAAAAAATATTAGGCATAACCTTCACCTTTAATGTAACTAGCACATCAGATAGCATAGAACGTGTTAAGGCAGTATGCAACATGAGCTTCTCTCAGGAATGAATGAAAAGAACAGCCAGAGAATGGAAAGTAGAGCCTGAATAGGTCAAATTATCTGCTCATGGAGTAAAACATACCTTCTAATGCTGAGTAACCATATTACCTAAAGAAAGTACAGCTTCATGCCCTGACAAAATGACACAGAAGAGCACTGTCAGGTACAAATGACTCAGATTGAATCACAGCCTTCTAATTTTGAGTAGGTAGGCAGGATTTCATCGTGTCTCAAATCACAATCAGATAGTTTGCTGGAGAAGGAAAACTACTGTGCAGCTCAATTATGCAAACAGCTAGTTCTGYAGTGCTGTTACAGCATCTTCTTCACTCAGACCTTCTTGTCCACTGCAGTCAGTCACTAAACTTGTATTCAGGGTCCTCAGCTTCCCTTCCTTTCATCATTCTGGTGCACAGCAGCGCACACACCTCCTGCTGCCTTCGAGAAAAAGGATTACAGAATCACATGCCTGCCAGCATACATGAACATGTACTTATGTACTTGCAGCTGAGGTGCATGGAATGAATCCAAATTTTCATCAGCAGAACCACTGATTGAATTTTTCTAATTGTTTTAAATTTCTCTGATTACTTTCATCCTGCATCACCTAGCTTACCAAGTTACTTCTGCTACAGTTGTACTATTGCTACYACTAGTTGTACAGTTGTACTATTGCTACTACTAGTATTTTATAAAGTTCAGTAGCTGTGCTGGTGGACCGTGCAATTTTTTTCCTCTCTGCACAGATAAAATTGGTACTCTCCTAAAAAGAAAAAAACTAAAGCCAATTGTCATCTTTGTAAAGACTACAATAGACAATTTCTTTGCATACTGTTAAATAATAATAAAGAACAAAATTTGGTGTTATATTGCTAAAGTCATAGTTTAGAATCAACAATTCAGAAGCTTTGTCAGTTGGGTCTTAGGAGAGCAGACTACAAGAGGAGCTAAAATGTAAGAATCAAATTTTGGGCTTAGGGGCAACATTTGGTTTTTCATTGAAAAGAGGAAAGGTTTCAAAAGAATCTTGAACTGAATTCAGAAACACACAGGGCATATTCAAAATGTAGATAAGAATGGGCCAAAACGCAGGCAGCCCAGTGAAATAAAACAACTACTTGCTGCAAAAACCTTTCACTGATTTTAAGGAATTTCTGCRCAGCACAAAAAGTCAAAAGGGAAATCTTGACAGGACCACTAAATGTATTGTAAAGTTTTTGTTACAACAAGGACATAAAAGTTACCTGAATTTAGAATATTCTCCTAAATTTACATTACACAAGTCATACAGCAAATGAGTTGCCCATAAAATAACATTMTAATATATTTTATGGCCCATGATACCCTAGATTATTATTTTAAATAGAGGTTCATGTCATACTTTATGGAGCGAACTACTTGTTATAATGAGCTTTCTTCATTGCTTCACAAATGATTATATCAATATTTCTCTCATAACACATCTCTATTGAACCTTTTTTCCTTAACCTGCAAAGGACAAAGATGCACAGATACGTTGCTTCCATTAAATTCTCCCTCTTCAAGATGAAGATTGATTTTTGTGCTGTTTTCTTCCCATACCTGGTCGAGCCAGACGTATCAGAGATATGTAAACGTCATGGCAGTCTCGTTCCTGAGGGATCACTAGCTGGATGACCTGGAAGTTCTTGCAGCGGATCAGTAATGGGCAACCAGTGGCAGTGGTGGCTTGCTTCTCAATAGAGGAAATTTGGCTGTGGAGAACCTGAAGGGAATTGAAAAGAGTTCTGCTAATCAAATCTTTAAGAAGAAAATTATTCATAATGATGTGCCAGAGCAGGCACAGTAGCTTCCACTACTGTTTCAGAAAACCCTCATGCTCCTCCTCTCGTAGTTTGGTTCCCATCTCTAGCTTCAGGCTCAAGCAGCTTCATACATCACCTGCAGACAAAGAGGCATTTCTGGAGTGTTTCAGCTGCTCAAACATCAGCCTGCTCATGTTATCCAAAGCTTTTTGTTTGTTTGCTTTAGTGCAAGCTAGTGGTTGTCAAAGCTCTTTTCATCTATTTGCACAGTGAAAAGATGAACCAGCATCAGTTACATAAGGCTAAAATATTGTGCCYCCTCATGGGCAGAATGCTAATGCTGATATAATTTTAAATACTGCATCAAATGAGATGAAACATTACAATAAAAATCTGGTAAGGAATAGTGGGATCAAAGGACGATGGATTTAATTAGTGCAAAAATGGACAATGGTGCATAATTAAGCTACAGAAAAGACTCACAAATCTATGATGCTGAGCAATAGCTGTGCCTATATRTGTTCATGTGTGCCAGTTTTGGCTGGGGTAGAGTTAATTTCCTCCACAGTGGCTGACATGGGGCTGTGGTTTGGGTTTGCACTGAACAGGGGGTTGATAATATAGACACGGCTTTGTTATTGCTTACACACAGCCAAGGCCTTCTGTAATGCTGGCAAGGAAACTGAGAGTRCATGGCARGCTGGGAGGAGACACAGCCAGGMGAGGTGACCCCAGCTGACCACAGGGATATTCCAGACCATATGGCATCCTGCTTGGTATATAGAGTGGAAGGAAGCAGGAAGCAGGCCACATTTGGAGCGATGACATCCACCTTTCCAAGTCACTGTTAMGTGTGATGGGGCCCTGCTCTCCTGGGGATGGCTGAACAGCTGCCKGCACATGGGAAGCAGTGAATTCAGTCCTTGTTTTGCTTTGCCTGTGTGTGTGGCTTTYGCTTTCCCTAGTAAACTGTCTTTATCTTAACCCATGAGTTTTCTATCTTTTACCTTTTAGCTTCTCTCCCTGATTCTCCTGGTTGGGGGGAGTGAGCGAGTGGCTGTGTGGGGCTTGGTCAATGGCCGGGGTTAAACCACAAGAAAATGCAATGTATGTTGTCAACCAATCAAAAAAGTTAATTCAAAATACCACTTTATTAAAAAAAATGAAGTATTAAACCAACAAAATCACTGACTCAACACTAGCAGTAAGGGAGAAGGCCAAGAATTGACAGAGCCAAGGAAGTAGCTCACATACATGGCATTTCTCCTTAGTTCTTCCTGGATGATAGGAGTAACAGTGCAGTTTACAGCAGCTGTTCCTTAGTCAATCACATGTATTCATAGAGTGAAGGCCCTTCTACTCCTCTTACTATACTGTAATATCTAGAATCCACTGAAAATTTTTGAAAATTACTAGGCTGGAACATCACATCACTTCATAAAAGCATCCATACGAACTAAATAACTATTTTTAAAGTGTTTTGGAAGTAATTTTCAAATTACCATCAGTAAAGTGCCATGCACTGACAACTAATTGAAATAATAAAAATTCATACCCAGGTTTCCTTGCGAGTTTCAGAACCATTCTCCACAAATATGACATGAGTAGCTGTTAAATATAAGGTTCCCACTGCAGCTCTTCTTGAAGATAAACGATCAAGTAACCTAACATTTTCCACCTATACAAAAAAGTGACAGAGGAAAAAAAAAAAGAAATAATTAGACTGTGACAGAAAGCTCAATAGTGAGAGCTGAATGTTCCCATTTTGTCTATTACAAAGGTCTTTTCAGCACAACATTAAATATCAAAGAAGTATAACTATATGAGAAAATGTGATTATATTATGTGATCTCCTTCCAGATCTTCCTTAATGTTCCTTTTCCCCCCTCTCTTGTGGTACCTCTGTATCCAAAAACCTGTTACTTCCAAAGACAAGTTCTCACTTGAGCTCTTCCTTGTGATCTCATCTTACCAAAACCCTGTGACAGCAAGGCAGGGCCTGTCTTTCAGCTAAACTCTAGCTCCATTCAARCTATTCCAGCTAAATTAAAATAATAATAATAAGTAGGAGATAATAGTGGTAGAGTGTCTTTCTTCAATGGGTCTCAATCAGGAAAATTTTCTTCCATGCAAATCCCTGCTAAGATTTAAAACAATGTTAAGAGTTAAACGAGTTTAAAAGAGTTAAAGAGAAACATTTTGATGTTGGTCCCTACATTCTTGTTAGGGTTGACAACAGAGGTCATACTGGAAGTTTTTGCCTTCAGTTACTTTTCAATGGGATTCAAAAACTCCATTCCCATTGCTCTCCCACCTTGGGCACAAAATGGGCATTTTCCCTTTGCTGCACTCCTGACAACAGGAGAGTCCATAACACATCACTGACTCTCAGATCACCAGGCTGTGACTCATACATCATTAGTATTTTGTATAAGACATCTGCTATAGGCACCTATTAGGGGTAGGAACTAGATGACCTTTAAGATCCCTTTGAACACAAACTGTTCTGGGCTTCTAYGATTTCTGATGGAGAAACTAGAATAATAAAAAAATCAAGAAGTTGGATATTCAGTGGGATAAAACCTGCCTAAAACAGTTACAAATTTGCTGCTGGGTTTTGATGGATCTCCTACTACAACAATTTTAAAATGAGTATTAGTTGATTTTCCTGAAAAACAGAATGCCAGCATCTAAGAATTACATGTTTGCAATGTGTATTCCAAATACACTGCACTATTTTAAAAATAGGAATAAAGAAAACCTTAAAATGAAAATAAGCCAATTTAGTAGCAAAATGCTTAAAATCAAACAATTATTAAAGCAGAGTCATGTCCCTCAAGGCCAGTTATAATCTGTTTTAAACAAAAATAAAACTATTTATTTAAACAAAAAAAAACCTTCTAGAAAGCATGGATGAAGTCTTTTCCCAGGGCCATCTACTTCAGAGGTCATATATTGGCTTGAGAAGGAATGGAAGAAATACAATATTAATCCAACAAGCATTCAGCAGCAAGCAAAAGAGGGAAGATACAAAAGAAAAATGTAGGCAGTGCCCTTCTGAAAGGAACCCACAAAACAAATAAAAGTCAGCACTGTCTGGATGAAGAAAGGTCTCTGCCCTGCAGTCCAGCCAGCAAAGACTGCTGCACAGGCACTGATCTTGCATAAGGCACTCAYCACCCACCCCAGCCTACAAAGTGAGCTAGCATGGGCCACGAAACACAAGCAAAGCAGGCATCCACACAGCAGGGCAGGGCTGAGGGATGAATTTCCAGACCTCCTAGGTCACATCCTTCCCCATTCATCAATCAGAGCCCCATGACTGAAAAATGCTAACCAACAAAGCTCCTCTTTGGTTGTGGTTTGGGTTGTTTTYGKTTTTTTTWAATACAGAGCTACAAATAAATTAAAGGTTGGATCTGAATGAATAGGAACAGTTGCAGTAAGAGCTGTGTGGTAAGTCCGATTTCATCAAAGCAAATGCAGTGGCTGCACCAGAGGAGATAAGAATTCACCTCTCCCTGCAGTTTGTCTCTCAAGAACAGACAGTTGCAGCAGCTGAGGGAAGAATGTGASAGGCAGGCATGTACTCATGCTCCCTCAGGATCTCAGCCCAGCTSTGGGGCCTTCCTAAGATGAGGTCACACTTTTTAATAGCTGTAACTGTGTTTACATTCCATTAATTTCATTAAATAACATTTTGTATATCTGTAACTTATTTGCTTCCATAATACCCTGCAAGAGCGAACTTCACATTTCAGCTATACATTGTACAATAAAATCCCTTCCTCCTGCTCTTTTTGAATCTGTCACCAGTAATGTGCCACACATGCTKTTACAGACCCTTCCCTCCATCCTTGTGTTCCAAGACTGAAGAGCCCAACTTTACATAGTTGTGACCTTTATGGAAGCTGTTCCAGACAAGCTCTTCCATGCTTTTGATTATTCTGCGTGAGGTCTACTTCCTGAGAAAAGGCCAAAAGTGCAAATAGAATTCAAAAGTTGGATGTAAAACAGGTTTTTGTAGTTTGTGTAGTGGAATAGTGATGTTTGGTTTTTATTTAGTTTTTAAAAGTTCTCAAACATTGCTTGCTTTTTTATCCTCTGCTGAACACAGTGGGGTTTGGGTTAGTTTTGGGGTTGGTTTTGGGTTTTTTTAGAATTAGCAATTGTAACTCTTATTCATTCTTGCATACATAAGTTAAAATCTATCCTCCCATGTGTCTTATCTTATATTTATTAGTGATAAATTTAGTTCAGCAGTATAATGAGGCATTGATCAATCTTAGATTTCATTCTGCTGATTAACGCCCCTTCTTCTTCTGCACCCTCCCAATCAGGAAAAGAAAGCCATGTCCAGCAGTGTCCTTAAACCTAGAGAGTTTGGAATAGAGGGGATGGGAATATGTTCATTTCCACAAGAGGGGAACACATATTGCAATAGAGCTTTGGAAGAAGTTTTTCTATCTAAAAAAGTCACAGCATGCTGATAAATCAGCATTAATGGCCAAAATTTATATCAGAAAGAGATAATAATTACTTTTCTTTTATTTCCTATACACAAATGCTCCATTTTTTCACCCAAACAACCGWAGACTTTATTGGAGAATGTAGGAAATTATGTATGTACTGACACATGTCAGGCAAAAGCATAGAGACCATACACAGCTGTTCACCTAAAATGAACAGCTGGTGTGAGAGACCAGATTGGAAAACACAAGTMTGTAAAGCTGAGAGCTGGAAGACTGCAAGAGTTAAAAGGAAAGCAATAGCCAAGGCAGTCTAGAGAGGGGCATCTAAGTAAAACTTCAATAATTTAAATAATTAATTTGAAGCTCTTGCCTATCTCTTTTTTTTTTTCTTCCTTCTTTTTTTTCTTTTTTWCTTTCCTGGTGACTGTGGTTGTCTTGACCTAAAGAAGAGACCACCAGGGGATTTATTTCAGTGACCACAACTGCTTACATGGAGATAAATAAAGTTACCCAGAAAGTCTATTTCCAATGCAACACAGATGACAGAAAAAAGGATGCAAAAATAGAAGTTAAAGGGAACACAGATTAAGAACAGATAGAAGGCACTTTTTACTCAGAGTATAAACATGACAAATGACTTATGAACAATGTTGCCAGAAGGTCATTCAAGAAAAAAATGTCATATTAGGGAAAATCATGGGCCAAAGTTTTATTCAGGCACAACTCCCACCAGTTTCAATGGGACTCCCACCTAAGGAAGAAAGCATTTGGAAAAGTTTGCATGCCAAAATATTATTCCTAAAAATATTCATGTACCCTAATTTGTTTTCATTTTTAGTTTAGATAACTTTTTTAATAAGCTTTGACTGCATGGCCTATTTTTGAATGCTTTTTGAGTATGCTACCTTYGTCCTCACTTCTTTAAGCTCTTTCAGTGCCTCCAAACATGTCAGCATCGCACAACAGTGCAGAAGTTACTGCYACTATTTCAGGCTGTTCACAGTTCCACATGGGAAAGCGTTTTCAGATAAACACAGGATCAGTTCTGACTGAGGGTTCAGACTGAGCAGGGAAAGGAGAGAGAAGCAAAACTGCATAGCAGATTGGACAGAACTGGAGCTTCCTGTCATAGCAAAGCTCATGTGCAGCATGGAGATGCTATCTGACACAAAATGGTCTCCACTGTAGGATTTTCCAATAAAATGAATTATGAAAAAAAAAAACTCGGTGATTTTTTTTTCCTCACTACATAGTTTTTAAGTCTATGTGTTTGCTTCCTATGCATTACTTAACCTGAAGTAGAAGACACTTGAACAGTTAGTTCTGCCATGGTAATCACTGCCCTGCCCTTAGCACTGAGCATCCTGTAGAAGCTGAAGTGCCTATTTGTCAGCCAAGAACAAAAGAGACCAGCTGCCCTACCCAAGTGGGAGGAACTCATCCCTTTAGGAGGAACCCTGACTAATTCCTCTCGTCTAGTTCCTTATCCCAAGAAGGGGAAAGGCCAGAAAACCCTCCTAGCCAGGAGAAAGCTGCCAATTAAAGGTGAGCAGGGAAGGTCCTCACTCAGGCCACATCCTCAGGAGCTTCTCTATTGTTTAGACAGTTGAAATTMATTGCTCTATAACAATGTGTGAAAGCAAGTTTCATGCAAAAGCCGATAAAGTACCTTGAAATTTGGCTGTAAAAATGAATTTCAGTGATTCTTCAAGGATAAAGAAAGATTACTTTCACAAACATCTCTGCTGCTGAAAAAGCTGACCCAAAGCCAAGGCTGGGCCCTARGGGCACACACTTAGCCCTACAAAGGCTTCTTCTTGTCCATCCCCTTGGGCTCCTAGGCTGACCAGGGATTTCTGCTGCCTTCCCTGCTCTCCTTATGAGGTTACACACATGAGTAAAAGCAAGAAGAAACTGCATCCTGRGAATTCATGACAGGACTCTCACTGGCCTCAGCACTGCAGGCAGGCAAAAGCTAAGGGAAGAGCTTGTGAAAGCCAAAAGCCTGAGCCTAATGAGAATAAAGGAACACAGCTGGTATGGTTTGAGGCCAAGTGGAATATTTGAGYTTTCTTCACCCTGGTTGACCCCAGCTATCCATGCGTTTAACATAATTCCTGAGAGTGAAAAAGGAMAACATGTAAAAGACCAAATGCTATTACTTTTTTCTTTTAACACAAAGATAGTAGTGTTGTACTTGTTCAACAAAACATACAATAAGTGATTTTTTTGCATGATCTTGGAGCAAGAATAAAAAAMCCCTAAATTGCCAATTGGTGCTGCCTTTTAATGTGGTTTCTATTCTATTTCATAAGAATCATAAAAACTGTACTTGATGAAAGTTACTTCTTTATTTTTCCCTCTCTGAAAATATCTCCCAAGTGCAGTAAAATAAAGCACAGTCTCTGAAGTTAGATGGTTGCATATGTCAAAACACTCAAACAAAGCTAAAAGTAAATCATTAAATTTAWGCAAAGATACCTTAAGATATGCACTGTAAAAGGTTTCCTCGGGGCAAATCTGGAAGGATGGGGGAAAACATTCAAGAAAAAATCTAAASAAGTTTAATTTTCCAAAGGAATAAAGTGAAATGGAGGAAAAGAAAAAAGAATAAGGAATGATTCATAATAGCAAGACAGAGAACAAATTACCGAATAAGTTGGCTTTTCAAAAAAAAATCCTGTTGTCTGCTAAGATCTATAAAAAGAGTGAGGTCAGCACCACATTATGGGATACATCTGAGTAGCAGCTGCATAATGGGAGCAGTAAACAAGAAGCCATTACAAAGTATAGAGCATTACAGTATGATGTCAATGTTGTAACAAAGGCTCATATATAAAGTTTTCTCTTTCAGTCTCTATTASATCTCATTTAAGGATGAAAAGGAGAAGAGAGGAGAAGAGATTTATTAAAAATCCTATCTAAGAGCTTTAATTTAGGAAAAATAGGGCTTCCTCAAGGCAGTAAATCTTAAAACATTTGCCAAATTTGTTTACATCTAGTTCTGAAAARATATATAGGGAGAAATAGTTCTGCATGCAGCCAAGGGATACTGAAAAGAAATACATCTTTAAACTCCTGTATTTGATACAGGCTTTTCTGTTACATGTTTTAAACCATGCTCTGTTCAGAAGCCTATTTTAGATAGCAGTACCAAGCCATTTCAGCTGTGCAGGCCACGAGAGATTTGCATTAAAAACGGATTTCTAGGACTCCCTTTTCTGGTGGTAGGGACTTGTCTTTCTCAGCAGAGTACACSTGCACAGCAGGAAATGTCAGTGTGTATTTTCTATTGCAAATAGATCATTCCTTTAGTTTACAGACAGCAATAGCTCAACTACCACCCACTTGGGCCCATTAACAGCAGGCCTAGAGATTCCAGCCTTGACCACCCCAAAGCCTAACTCCTCAAATCCTTCATTCCAACTTCTCCTACTATGCATTAAAAAAAAATCAAAGAGGACCCTGCAGACATGATTTTCAGCTCTACTTTTCAAGTGCAATAAGATTTAGAGTTAGTGGTTTAGACATAAATACCAAGACAACAAATTAAAATACAGGGCTACCCATGATTTTTAGAGCTTGTTTTGTGACTTTATCCAGCTACCTCYTTATTGAGTGCCACATTACTGAAAATATGAAAGTCTGTGTGATCTTCTGACCATTTTTGACGAAATATTTTGAGAATAACAGCTGTTACAAGATTCTGTTTAAATCGAAACYCATACTAATAAAAAGGTAGCTCTTTTTTGAACTCTAATTCAAAACAAATATTTTGTAGCACAATTACAAACAGATATTTTAATTCCAATCCCATAATATGTGGATATTTTCTKCAGTTCCTATTTTCATTTTATCCACCTCCAGTCTGATGTTACCACAGAAAATTTTCTGGCAYAGTATAATACGAAGTTTACTTGTATTAAATTTATCCTTTGGGCTCAAAGTTTCATAGCACAAAGATGGAATAAATAGAACYCAAAGAAAATTAAATTGCATTCTAAATAAGGAAGATTTATTAATAAGAAAAAATCCATAACTCACAAAATCAAGATTAAATGTATCCAGGATCAGTGTAGATGTTTTAATGCATCATTTCACTAAAGCACTGAAGTAGAATGACATATTTGAAGCCATTAAACATTACTGGACCCAGAATAGGCTAAACCATTTTTGACCGTGATGTAAAGTGAGAAAACAGGTATGAAATCAGAAAACACCAGCTGAATTTTAAGACAYACTGCTCTAAGTTGTATACTTAGAGGAAAGCACGGAAGCCACCTTCACACAATACTTGAAAAGCAGAAAATCAACTTGGCACTTAAAAGATGTTGCAATAATAATGTGTTTGCTGTAAACTGATGACCCAAAATAGCAATAAAAGGCAAAGGCCATGCCAGCCTCACCTCCTCTATCTTTTCTAACTAGCAATTGAACAAAAGTATAGCCAAACTCTAGTACTATAGTGAAGTGCCTGTGGCACTCTGTTCCCCATTCCCAGTGGGGGAAACAACCAGTCTACATCCACAGATGTTTCCTGATATCACCTCAGGGCTGCTGCCACCTTCCTACATAACTGAAATAAATCAAACTTTTCCAAAAGGAATTGTAGGTTGGATACAGAGAACATAACTATAATATCACATYTTATCTCAACAGAAGGCAGACAGAGAGCAGTGGTAGAATACACCAGCTTACCTTAAAAAAAAGGTGGAGATCCATAACCCACAACATGTAGTTGGAGAGTAAAGACTGGGCATGCTGGGCTCAATTTTGCTATTGATCTGGATAGAYATCTGGACAAATATTTTGCCATTTACATTGTCATATATAAAGTGGATATAAATTATATGGGTTTCCTGATGGAGACTTTGTGAAAAAGGACATGTTATAAAACTTCATWAAAAAACCCAAGAATTATGGAAAGTAGATTGAAAACAAAAGCAAACACACAGCTCATTTACACAAGCTGGAAATTTATTCTGTGAAGCAGTACATCTGGTAGAGAGATTTGTCATTAACGTGGGAGCAGGTCTTAGATTCTGCCTGAGAGAGGCATCATTGAAAGGAAATACCTCACAAAAATGAAAGCAACTCAAGTCATCCCAAGTATTCTGTTAACATTGAGCCAAAAGAATTTCTGGGCTAAGTCCACTGAAGACAGCTAGTACACCAGGGATAAATTGATGTGTTCTTTATTATAAGGCCATTAAGTATGCCTGTTGCCAATATACAAACACAAATGATGTGAAGAGCTACAAATAAAATAAAGTAACTGATTAGCTACAGTGCATGAAGTTGCTCTATGAACATATCTACAGAGCTCTGTATCTGTCATCCTGTCCATGGCCAGACATACCTCTACCTCTCTACTTCTAATCCTCTCAGAAGTATTGTTGATTTCTTTTTTTCTGAATGTTATGAGCTGTTTGTCATATTTTGGGTTTGGAGAGCCATCCTAAACTATCTTGCTCTTCAGTCCAAACTSATGTCAGTCACTGGTTTTACTAATTTTTAATTTTTAAAAGAGTATGGAAGTTATATATAATTCTGTTCAGCAATGAGGGACAGTTTCCAACTCTTAAATTACAGCCTTCATACATAGGATGGCACTTACCTCATGAAAATACAGTGCGTATGTATATTCATCCAGGCATACATCATGTATGCACCCTGTTTTCTRTCAAGAGTATAATGATAGAACAATAATGCTCAGTACACCAAATAGGGTGTTAGCAGGTGGATACACACAGTCTGTTGGGAAAGCACCAAAATGGCTTCTGCAGTGGGAAATCCTACTCCAGAAGAGTCTTGCAAGACTGTCTGGTCAATAGAGACACAAAGGAGCTTCAATACAGACAGACATAGTAGAATACCTCCAGGAAAAACAATCTAAAATATCTACAGAACAATGGACTGGACATAGGAAAGAGGTCTTGGGGTCATTGATGACATTTCTCTAAAATTATCAGAATCTGGTGGGTTGTGATCAAGATTCACTGTGAAGGCATAGATAAGGTGAACGTGGAATTTTTATTGAACACAGCCTTGAAGCTAGAAGGAAGCAATACTGAAGGAAGCYACTCAGGACTTTCCAATAGACAGAAGAAGGTAATTTTTGTAAAGCCATGATCTTCTGGAATGTGCTTCCATGCAGGCTATGGAGCCAGAGAGTGTCATCCTGTCTATAAGGAGCTCTGGCTAACTCCCACAGAGAGGTCCATAAATGGACACCAATGGAACTAGGAAGAGCTGGAYCCAAATACAACTGTAGATGCTGAGAAACTGCAGAATGTGGCCAGGTCTAAATGCTCKCTCTCCTCTGTTACTTTGACACAGAGTAATCATCTTAATGATCCAACTGGTATGGAATTACCTCCTGCTTTTTAAACGTCTGTTATGTTTTATCAGATTAATTTTAATATTTATGAGCCATAAATCACTATAAYCATATTTCACTTAAAATTAAAACAATTGCTGAGACCTAAAGGGCGTCATGTAATACASACTTCCCTTTGAAGGAAAAGCTTTTACTTGGGCCAAGAATTTTGTTTTCAGATATTATTAAGTTTATTAACTTGCTAAGTATGGGATTTACCTTGATTTTCCATTTGGCTRGGTTTGTGAATCAAGGAAAGTGTCAACATTCTGAGATTAATACCTTTGCAGAGCAGGGCAGTCACTTCTCAAATTTCTCTCAGGACAAGATTGTATGGAGTCAGGAAATGTGACACCAGAKGCTAACACATGATACTGTGAGCTTTCCCTTAGCTATTTTTACATTATAGGCATTGGACATCATTTAATGTTCAGTTCCAAATTATCAAAACCAAATTCAGTAAAAACAGAAAAAAAAACCCAAACCAAAAAAAAAAAAAAAAAAAAAAAAAAAAAAAAAAAAAAAAAAAAAAAAAAAAAAAAGAAACCAAGTTCTGGTGACTGATTTTAAGCTGAGGAGTTAAAAAAAAAAATCAAGGTATCAATTCTGTTAAGTAGCTGTAGATACACTGATTTTGCAGTGTATTTAGGAGTAAGGGGAGAGATGAAGTATTTCAGTAGTGACTCTTGTTGATTTTCTRCATTTATATTGGAAATTTTAAAGGATTTTTGTACCCCTTGTATCTTTAAATCATGCCTTCCAAACTGCTCTATTACATCAGATACCTTTTAGCATAGGTATAAGAGACTGCCAGGATCCAGGTCTGCAGAATCACCTCACACTGAGTAAGATTTTCAGTGACCTGAGGCATTGGTACAGTGCCTTCTCACAGTATCAGATACAGAAATGGGTTTTACATATGCAGAGTAATATTTTCAGGACCTGGATGTAGAACAGAAAACAGATAAGCTTCCATTGCCTGCAACAGGGACTTGACTGGGTCTTCCATTCACAGCAAATACAACCATTTATTTTTTAGACATTTTTCTACCCTTATTAATTTGTTTTCAACATTTTTCTCATTCATGCTTTCAGCATTCTTCAGCAAATGGTCAGGAGCATCTGTACAGACAACTTCCACTGATAGTATCCTACCTGCAGGAGGATACAGTCATACTATTCTGAAATTCTTCCTTCTTAAAAAGGCAGATAACAGATCATGAAATGAGATGAAARGCAGTTGTTATAAATGCCTATCTTCTTAACAGAGTTTCAGTTTAACACCTAAAGGCCAAAAAAGATAGACAAATAACAAGGCCCTAATCTCAAATTCATGCCATCATATTAAATATTGGTAATAAATACAAACAAATACTTAATTTCAGGGAGTTGGGTTATTTAACAAATAAATGTGAAAATCTATCCCACCCCATTTCAAATTAATATATTGCTCTGGTTCACTTTTCTATTATTACTTTTAACTTAAACCTTTTACGTGTTAAAATTGTATCTTTTTTTTTAGAGCAAGGTGGCAATTTTGTTAACAAATACAGGCCTAGTGCTAAAAAAGATACAGAAATATACGGATTACGTCGGCTAAAGATCAAATATATGYGTAGAAACACTAAATCAATTCATCACCGACTCTGAAATCCCGGGGCCAACCGAAGGCGTCTGAAGAGCAGGTACCACAGCTCCCATTTCGGATACACGCAGYTCACGGACAGTGCCTGCGTTAACAGAGCGACTGAACGAGAAGCCCGACAAGCCGTATCACACCGCAGAGCAACGCGCCCATCCCTCGGCGTCTCGGGCAGGTATCATGGCAAACCGGCCTGAAACCAGCTCGCAGCATCAGCTGGAAGGCCGTAGAGACCCGCGGGGCTGCGGAGCAAGGCTCCTGTGGGCCGGGGCAGGAGGGGCCGAGGGGATGCTGCCGGGGCCGTGGGGATGCTGTCGCGGCCGGGGCACCCGGCGGGACCCACCTTGGGCATCCGGATGTGCTCCATGGCGGCAGCGCCCGGCCGAGTTCTTCATGCACCGCCCGCCGCCCGCGGAGGCAGCCCTGCGCACCTGGCCTCTCCCTGGCTTCCTCCGGCCCTGCGCTAAAAAKAATTTTATTTTTTTTAATAACAAATTTTCAGTTTATACTCTGTTTTTCTCGCGTTTTTCGGCGCAGGTGGGAGGGAAGAATGGAGGATTTATCGCCGGCAGATGATGCGCCCGTGCTGCGCCGCCGGCAGGTCAGCGGCTGGCTCCACCTCCCCGGCGGCTGCCATGCCGCCCCGGCCGCGGGGATGCTCCGCGCCTCCGCCCGGCCCGGCCCGGCCCGGCCCCGCCGCCCCGCCCGCAGCCTCCGCCCCGCGGGCACCGAGGGCGCAGCCCGCACGGCCTGCTGTCTCACCGAGCATCGCATATCTCTGCCCTCTCTGCCAGGGGACACCAGATCGGAAGCAGAAAGCGAGCTCTGTGGTCGCCTCCCCCCATTTTGTTTGTTCGCTGGCCCAGCATGTCCCGTAGCTCAAAGACAGAAGCTGCACTTATTGAAACTGAAGCACAGAATTTTGTTTATCTCAAGCTCTGTGTCCATAATTTATGACTTTGCTGCATCCTCAGATTTGCACAAGGCAGTATTTTCTGTGACACACAGTTTTCAGCCTTATACCAGAAATACCTTTTCCCATCTTATGCCTTACCTATTGCCAGAGATGTATTTCCTCTTGGAGCAAAAAGAAAGGATTTTGAGATGGCTTTCCTAGTTTACCAGTGTGAAGATAAAGAACAGGTATTTCTAACCATCTTTCAATATCTATCATATTCAGAGCAAAAAGAGAAACTTCTCAGTGTTTATACCAATATGTAAATGACTACAGGTGCTAGAATATTATTTCAGACACACCATAAATATAAAATACCCAGATATTCTATATTGATCAAAGCATTCAAGCCATTCTTCACAAGTAGGGACCAGCCTTATGGAGGCATAGAAATAAACGTGGAGACCTGCCAAACAAACCCCACAAAGGCCACAGCAAGAGGACTCTGCTCCAGAGCAACAGAAGCTCTCTGCGTWTCCTTTTAGTGCCTGCAGAGAAGAAAGCAAGGTTAATTTATTTGGTGAAAGATAAAATATGGGTTGAAAATAACATGGGGTTACCAAAAACAGAAATGCATTTTACCCCAAGGGAAAGGGAACAATGGGTRCAAGCTGCCCTGATTCCAAAGTTCCTCCAATCCTCCCACTTTCTTGCTAGTGAATGGCTAGATGTGGGGGGTTTTTCTCCATTTCTTATCCACAAAACCCAGGGCATCAAGAGGGTTTTTGTATATCAACTCTTAGGTTAGAGGAGACAGAAGCTGTACTATCATGAGTGGAAAATAAGTCACTCCTGGATTTGGCCATTCTGCTTGCCACCCCCATTTTGGCCCATTTCTGCCCACTTTTCTCTCATAATTCAGCTGCTGTTTGGATAGCATCCTTAAATGTGCATTAAGTGTGGACTTCACAAGACTCTTGATCAGTGGCATATTTTTATTCTTTATTTTAGGCCAGAGCATCAGAATTAATTAAGAATTAACCAACCATGGAATAACTTTCCTTTGTAGTTATGGCTGATGTGATTCACTGTGTATTATCATCTCTTGGCATTACCAGCAATGAGTAAAGTTGGAAGAAAGTACATTTATCTTTTCAGTCCCCAGAGATGCTTTTACTCTGGTACATCTTGTGATTCATCACAGCCAAGTTCAAGTCCTACTGTTGATGTCAGGAAAACTTTCAGACGTAAGGGACAATGCACTTTAACTCTGTTTCACATTCATCAGTAGCTGCAAAACTAAAGTATTGCTGTTCGTGTAGCAATCAGTTGCTCAACATCCTGGTAGAGTTTTTGGCTGATAAAATAATTGATGGGCAAATGCAGCTCTAAACAGAACTTGGGTTTAGATAAAAGTTACATCTAATGCAATTGTCATGGAAAGCTTCAGTAAGCACAGCCTTCTAAAAATTTTCTTACATTTTTTCATTTGCATTTCAGGCTTGTGAAGACTGCTGCCTCAACAGTCTGGAAATTAAATCCTCTGTAAAGGTATAACCAGAAATCATTCTGCAGATTAGTGCTCTAACTTGACTAAGATGTAGGGACAGGAAAATTAAATTGCCATGTCTACGTATGTTTTGACCTATCTACTGAAACTGCCAATAAAGTTCTTAATTAATTTCCCATGAAGAAGACCTGTCAATGAGGACTTGAATCATACTAGTGTAATTATTTTCTATATCCACAAGTAACAGAGTCAGCTTTCAGCCTTATCCATTAAAACCTGAAAGAACATTTCACTTCCTGTATGTAAACATTTCTGTTATATTCAGTGGAGTCACCTGAATACTCAGACATTTTGCATACTCCCTACCTGGCCTGGATTTGAACCATTATGTTAGATGTAGAAGGCTTTTTGGGTTTATTTGTGTTTTCCAATTATATCTTACTTGTTTAAGGGTAGTTTCCTGTGGGCTGCATTTTGATATAATACAAAATCAAGGAATACATTTAGGTGCTTCTAATACTTACTTAAAGGTTAGTCTACAGATTTGTAGACATAAATTAAATACTGCCATGTAGGGAAGAAAATAACTGAAATTTGGTGGTATAACAGCTTTGTTGCTGGGAGAGCTATAGCCAAGGTGACAGAATCCTCCAACTAAAGAATGGTATATGGGATGAAGATCTGGAGATTGGGCTCAGCCCACATTACTGTGGGCGGAAGGCAAACAGTACCAGTTTGAGTGCAGCCCTGGGTTTGTGGATAAGGAATGGAGCTTAAAAAATCCAGCCTGACATTTTACCAAGGAAATGCTTTTGGACCCACTGATGGCAAAAAGTGGGTTTTGGGCATCAACTCTTTCTCATGAACTTCATCATACAGGTCTTTGTACATTATTTGTTGAAAATTACACACAAACCAAATAGGACTATATCAAAGCCAACTGACTTTCTTATCAGTTTTTCTTCTAATGAAAATATCCAGTAAGATGCATGGCAAAATAGACTTTTTATAGTAATAAAAAGAGAAACAGTACCACATTTTACCATAAAATACAGTATATTAATACATTTTGAAACAAGATATCTACACCAGTAATACACAAGAGTGTCATGGAACTTGTAACTACTTTGTAGTTTCAAAATTCTTTTCTTCCACAATTTCACAGTACTTCTTTGCTGGTTTAACCCCTAAATAAAAAAAAAAACCCACCCCTATAATTTCTTACAATGGTGGAATCTTTAAGTTTGTGAARGACCTCTAGGATAATTGAGTCCAGYCATTAACCTGAACATGCTCCCATTAAACATAATATCCAGCCTAAACCTTCTCTGGCACAGCTTGAGTCCATCTCCTCTCATCCTGTCACTTGCTGCCTGAGAGAAGAGACCAATCTTCACCTGGCTACAACTTCCTTTCAGGTAGTTGTAGAGAGTGATATGGTCTTTCCTGAGCCTCCTTTTCTCCAGGATAAACAACCCCAGCTCTCTCAGCTGCTCTGCTCCTCCTACGGTTTGTTCTTGTTATTTCCTTCCATCAGAGATTTCTGCGCCACTTGTCAAATGATAAAGATTAATTCTGTTGGAACACGTTTACACTCGAGATAGTAAGTACCACAGATTCAGAAACAGTGTGTCTGTTTATATTTGTTTCATAACTTTTGAACTTTTTTAGGGAACATGCAACCTTCTCCTGGCAAATGAACTTGGACACACAGACCTCACCCCCAGTTAACATAGCAGGAGCTGCATGTGACAAAGTAAAAGATGTAAGGAGCAGCTTCTACTTTATTGTTTAACTTGACTGTTACTAGGTTTGACCTTTTAACTTTCCCTTCAAGAATGGCTCAAAGTCTTTGATTTGTCCTTGTTATAAAACACTGTTACATTGTTATAAAAGCAAATTTTTTGCAGTAAAAAATACCAGCCAACCTCTGGAAATTGGAATGGTTTTGGTGCTCTTCTGCAGATAAACAAACTCATATTCATATGATATAACATATACCACATAACATTATGATACATGATATATGGTACATCACACATGATATCTGGCCAGGTTTGTGATAACTGGCCAAAAATGCATAGCAGGGAAATAAAACAGACAAAATTCTGGAATTACTCAGGATATATGTCTAGTTACTTACACAAGGATTTCACAACTTGAAGAAACAGGTACAATTATGCCAAAGTGATAACTGTTGATTAAATAAGAGCATTTCGACAAGATTAGAATACTCAGTCCTGTTGCTCTGAAGTGCTGCATTTTTCATAACAAAGCATGTCAACACAACCAGCTGGAGATATAGTGGGGGAAGGTCAATTGTGATGTCCTGGAGCTGGTACTTATCATACCACACATAGCAGGTAAAGGAAGGCTTAGCACTTACAGGAAGGGGTTATTATGGTATGGATTGCAGAGGCAAAAAGGAGAGAAGTGCTTCTCAATATAGCCAGTAGAGAAACAGTCTCTTCCACAAGATGATTTAAAGCTCCTAAACTCTTGAAATGGTGAAATACTGCTTAGAGGTTTGCCTCCAAACTGGAGCATCTGTTATATACTGATATAATACAGATATATACAGATATACAGCTAGTGACAAGCTACCTTTACACTACAGAGTTGAAAGCAGACCACAACTGTGTGTAGTCTGAAGCAGTGTCGTTCAATGAAAAATAGCATCATGATAGCAAGGCAGCTTCCGATACTTTCACAAAGAAAATTTTCCCAACTTATGGGACTATATTAATGGTCTGCCTAGAGCATTTTCCCCAACATGAAGAAAAAGACATGGTGTATTTGGGTTTAGGGAAAAAAGACTAAAGAAGAAAAAAAAAGTGGATAACAAAGGAAATGTATTCTCTGTCCTTTGTATTAGAATTAGCTAAAGCTATGTTTAAAATACTGAAGAGTTTATCTTGAAGTTCCCTGTTGACCTAGGATGATCAGAATTCAGTGAAGCAATTGTGGCTTTTATAGTTGTGATTATGCATGTGTGTGATAGTTGTAAATTAATTTTGATTACCCTCCAAATTTTACAGAAGCTGCAACGCTGTGTGAAGTGAAATTTTAAAAAAGGGCAGTTGTTTCCCAAAAAACATATAATAAAACCCTCACTGTAATGCTGCTTCATACATCAAATTCGCACCACATGAAAGTATATTTTTGAGATAATTTGTTTCTCTCTGCCTCTAAAAAGAAATCTTAAGATTAGGCGCTTTTTCTCTTTTTTTTTTTCTTTTCTTTTTTTTCTTTTTAATAAGGTGCTGAAGCCAAACACAGCTCTTCAAATATCTCTGCAGAACAACTGAAACTGATGTAATTCCAACCACCTGACTGACAAGCCATTGCAGCCATCACAGTAAGTGGCCAGAATCCGTTTTGGCTGCCTTGCACTTCCTGAAATCCTTCTGAATTTCAGGTGATTGCCTTGGCCCCTTATCTACCATAGGATTATGGAAATAAACTGACACTGTGGAAGCTGTCAGTGAAGTATCACGAAACCTCTGGATTCAGAATACACGGTAATCTTTAAGCTACTGACAAACAATTTGGTTTTTGAGAAACAGCTGATTAAGCAAGGGTCATAGAAACCTCAGTGTTCAGACTGAAAGTGTGTTATGAATATGAATTCATGTGTGCTTTTACAAAACTTGCCCATTTTTATATTTGAATTCACTTTGTTTCACCTAGTATTAGTTAGTATTTTTCAGGTTCCATTACTGCTGCTTGGGTTTAGGGAAAAATGTAAATTTTGGGGTGGGTTCTGAAGAAAGTTCAAACTGCTTCTGGCATTCCTGGACTGAAAGCTCTGAAGCTTAGGAAATTTCTTTTCTCTAACTCTTGAAATTTTCTCACCCTGTGTAGTATTAAATTTGTGTTCTTTATCTCTGTCAATTATTTCCATGAGAAGACAGAGTTTGATGTAATCTGTTCCCAGAGTGGAATGTCCAGAGTATTGCTAAAAAATACTTTTGCTCATCGGTCACAGGGTGCATGAATTATTATGGTTGAATGGTTCTCATCTGAGTGGAAAGGATGCAATGTCTAGGAAAAAATATCTGTGAGAGGAGATGTACCATTAACTTCAGATTGTTCTAGACATGGTTGTACAAAACTGCCCACTTTGAGTCAACAGTTGTAAAAGTCATTAGTTAACAGTTAACTAACTTAATGGCTGTTGTCAACTCATAAAGCACATGTCTACACTGTGTTTTTTGCTGTGTGCCACAACATGAGCCACTGAACTGGGCTGTTACTTGCCAGCTTACATCTCTAATGCTGCTGGTCTACATCCGTACTAGTATCAAGGGAACCATTCACGTTCTAATGTCTCAAGCTATTCCATGTCTTAGTGTCCACACAGGGCAGACCTCTCGTGTCTTTGCTCACTAGCCACCTGCCTCATGCACTTAACACAACACTGGGTTAGGTAACAGCAATGCTTCTGACTTTTGTCCTTTCTAGTCCTACAGAAGGGTCTGGGCTGTGGTTGGAATCCCCTGTGGTCTCCTCAGAGGCAGAAGATATTTTATCTCTATAAAGCCAAGAATGGGACCTTCTGTATCCCATAGGCAGGTCCTTTTCTGCTGATAATAAAATGTACAGTAAAGATTAGTGCCAAATCCTGAAGTGGCTGCTCTCTGGCATGCAGAACTTAAGTTTTTTAGCACACTGATTGATGGTTCTCATAAGGATTGAGGGCATCTCAGGGCATTCCTGAGAACACAATGCTCTTGGAAAAATTTGAGATTGTTTCAGATGGAGAGAGAGAATTGTGCTTGGCAGTTCATGTTTCTGCACTGTCAAGGAGTGCTCAACTACAAAAATTCCCTCCAAGCAGTAACGGGTAGGTCTGAGGTAGATCTAGCTTCACTGTCTCTGACTGCATCTGATGGGCAAAAGTAGAGAGAAGAAGAAAGAGAAAAAAAATTTACAAGATTCACAAGGTAGAAGTACTTGTGGACTGGTGTTCAAGGAACAGATTTCCTGCCTTCTTGTTTCGCATAAGTTGCACTTTAGAAGTGTCTGTAATATTTATTACATATTGGTACATGAAAAATAAATTTCAGAGAACAATTTCACTAGATTTTGAAGTGTCTAAGCCTAGCTTCTGTAATATTAACTCTGTTATCTTAGAAAATTTTTATATTTGTTGAATTATTTGAAGTCTTAAACTTACTGCTGTGTTTTGCAAGAGGGAAAGTTCAGCATTTGTAGAATCATTCAAGAAAATACTGGGATTCAAGATAACTTTATTTCTTTTAGATGTTTAGGCTTTTGGTGTTATTTTTTTCTTGTCAAGGTTTCTATTCTTTGTTGGAAAAGCCTTTTATTGGAATATTTCCAAAATCAAAGGAGTCAATTTATTTGTTTCATATTTCAGTGATTTTTAACTCTTTATCTTTAAATCTGCATTTGTTGAAAAGTATAGTTATTTTATTTGTTTGGGTTTTGTTTCTCTTCTCATTATGATGCAGAAATGAGAAAAAGAAATATGGCCTACATGAGAGAAACACAGATACAGTAAGAAATATTTTCGGTACATGGAACTTATAAGAGACACGAACCTCAAAAAATTTACTTCTAAAAAAAATAACCTCTCCGAATATTCTATGGTTAAATATTTATTTGAAGTGAATCTTTAAAAATACCAAAAGTCTGTCTTCACAAACAAACATTTTTAGCATGACAGTAAAAAAATTGTAGTTAAGAAAGATAAGAGGGCCCTCCACTGATCTGCCTGAGACTTAATTGAGTTGATTAAACAGTGCAGAAATGCACTCTTTTGGGGGAAGACATGATGTTTTCACTGGGCTGTCACTTATTAACACCCAAGTACGTTTTTACCGTGAAAGATGATATGCCCCTGTGATTTTTTTTGTTCAATGTGATCATCAAAACATAGTTTTTGATAACTGACAGGGAAGATAAATGGACAATATGAAAAGCAGATGCCTAAATGAAACTATATAATCTTAATTTTTATTGCCTGAATCTCTTTCCATATTGGATATTGGTAAATATATTACATTGGTATGTTTTGCAGTTAAATAAACAATCAGTCAAACAAAGCCCTTGAAGGCTTATTTAAATAGAAATATGTGATGTAGGTTTAGTAGAGTAGAAATCCAAGGTCTGTGTAATTTAGAACCTTGTGTAATTTTCCCATTGGTAAATCACACGTGGTTTCCCTCACAGCAGTGACCTTAGTTAGATTTTGATATGACAATAACTGTAGGCATAAATCACAATAAACTCCCTGCTACGTCATTTCTAGGAAAAAAAAAAATTCACAGTCTACACTAATTCCATCATAAACTCATTTTTCCAGCATTCCTTATATTAACAATTCAGCAATTGATTCTATTTGCTATATGATCCAACACATTACTATTAATACGAGAAAGTAAATTGCAATATGAATTACAGACTAGAAGGCTGGGGTTTTTCCATACTTCTGAGAAATCTTTTTGTGGGTGCTTCTCTTTGTTAAACTTTTTGTTGATACCTATTGAAGGGGTTAGGAATTCTGGCTGTCATCTGGACAGCTTAATGGGTACTCAGAATTTGTGCAGTCAGATTCTTCATTTCCTAAATGATTTTTGTATTATTAACTACAAACAAATTGTAGGATTAACAGTTTTTTAGCCAGTAACCTATTGCACTTAAAAAGTATGACAGCTTCCTCTTCACCAGGTGAATAGAGGAGCCAAGCTGCAACAACTAATAGGCAGCAAAGGCACGAGCACTGGAAGTCTTTAGGAAAAGATAAGCTGAAGTAGCATTGCTAGCAATAAAATGTCCACATAAATATATGTAAATCATACTGCCCTGGGCCAAGCCTTGCTCCAAAAATTACTGTATAAAATCAACCTACTAAACCACGTTGTTCCACAGGTTAGAGCAAAACTAAGCAAGGAGACAAACAGATTTTCTACTCCAGGATGTGACATGATTATGGCAGACACTGCTTCTCATTATTTTACCCATAGTTCTCTTCTTAAAAGCACACTAAGGTTTTGCACCACCTTGGTAACTGTAGATCTTGGAGCAGATATTTTAAATACCATAAAGACAATGGCAGTATGCCTTCCCTCTATGAAACTCCCATCAAGGTGACCTGGTCTAGGATTCCATTCCAGAAGATGATTTCACAACATTGAATTAAATCAAGATTTCTACTCACAGGTTTTTCAACATATTTCAGTGTTAGGTATTTGAGCCTGGTACCTATTGTGATATTTTCCCTGAGAATTTAGAGCTGTCATATTACTCAAGAGATGGAAAATGCAGTAGTCAGAGATTACCAGTTAGTATCAAAAGAAATACAAAACTATATTTTATTTCACCATTTCCTATATGAGTACTCTGAGATTTTGCCTTTGGTTTTCTTGTTGGTTTTTTTTYGCTGTTGTTTTTGGTTTTAATTTGCATTTAACAAGGGTGTTTAAGTCAAAGGAATTGTCATGTGCTTGTTCTTACTGGCAGTAGAGTGTGAGGTAGTTGCTTTTTCTCTGTATGATTTTTCTGATCTTTACAAATTGAGACATTCATAGTTTTTGAAATGAAAACTGGTTAAAAATAGCTATTTTTCAGAATTTTTCAGAATTTTTCTGGCACTGTCTCTTCTCTTGAATGTAACCTTTAACAGAACTAAATAGGGGCAAATTTGAGGCCACTTTTTTAAAAGCATTTTGCTAAAATTAGCCTTAGTTGGAGGGTGTGAATGAGAACAGTGTGGAAGTTTCTATTCAGCAGAAGGAGTCATAACAAATGTATCAGAGTATTGTTGGGAGGAAGTACACCAAAGTCTCTTTCAAGCT
>QVAJ01000568.1:159262-224342 GCA_003546035.1 Mixornis gularis | reverse complement strand
ACCAAGCTCATTGAGGTAGCCACCGTGTTTCCAGTCTGCTGGCAGTGTTCCTGTGTAGTCCATAACAGCACTTCGTTTTCCAGGCTCTGTATTTTTCAGGTTCACAAACAGCTGACTGGTTTTTGCCTATTTCAAGGAAAGTGAGGCAATAAAACTGAAATTGCAAGGAAGATGCTGAATTTCGAGGTGATAATCAGGAAGAGCATTGGGGAACAATGTAAAATAAACTAAAGACTGTCACAGAAGTTTCTATGTTTTTCTCCTTTACCTTTGCCAAGGTCAGTCTCTCCATGTTGGTGACATGAGGTGGGCTGGAGCACTGAGTCAGAGTATGATAACTGGGGTTAGAGAAATAGTGGCTGTTGACATTTCCACCATTGGGATGAGGGATAGTTTCTGAAAAGAAAAAAAAGGGAAAATGAACAACTGAAAATAACATGGAATTCTTTAAGATACATTTTTGAGAGTGCTGCACTGATTTCCAAATCTAATCTAGAATTTCTTAAAAAAACCCCCAACAAACGCAATTTTTTTTTTTTATTCATTCAAACACAAACCTCAAGAAACATAAAACCTTTTATTCATTCAAAGAAATTAGAGATACAGGGCTGAAAGTGACAAGTCAAGTACTCACTTTTAGCAAGGAACATTCACAAGTGTAACCTGCTAACTTAACTCCACTCTCTGCTGTGGTCCCTGCACTGTTATTCCTTTCTAGTCATCATTACAGTTACTTGTACCATCAAGTCTGCACCAACATTATCTGGTGCTTCAAGAACGCCACGAGCTTTGCTGATTTGCTTTTTCTTAACTCTGACAAGTCCTCCTGCTTTTTCAGCTGCTGCTTTTTTTAACAGTGGTGTTCAGAAGGCACAGTTACCTAAAGTTTCATGTACCCATTGAACCCCAACTCACAGGCACTTTAATAGGTCAAAAACTGTTTATTTCATTTCTCCTTCCCTTAATTAGTTTCAAATCTTTTGCTGTCTGTTTCTCTGCACAGTCTTGCCACAGATAGCACAAAATCTTGATTTTCTACATTCTTTCTCTATTCAAGCTGTTGGCATTTAATTTAAAGACCCTTTCAGAAACCAGATTTTGCCACACTCCAACTGTATATAAAAGCAGGCACAGAAGATAGAAATGTCCATATTTAATGCAGAAAAAAAGTCTGAGGGTGCAAAACGTTGCACAATAAAGCGAGGTATGTGGTCACTTTTCTCTAAAATTAACACATTTTGTCAGAGTGTGCCACCTTCATGGTATCAAAAAGCAGAAATACATGAATACAAGCCCTTTTAGGGGCAGATCTGAGCACAAAGCCAAGAGGTGGAGGAAAAAAGAAGTATTGTAAACATCACATACCTGAAATGGTGTAATCTGCATTGATGACCCTCATAGCAGGTGTGTAGGTCACGGTGGGCATGTTTGTCTCCTTCCCTTTCTGCTTCTGCCTGTAAATGATGAACAGGACCAGCAGGAAAAGTACAACCAGGACAAGAATGATGATGCCAGCTATAGCTCCAATCTGGTAGGAGTCAGCAGGGAGGGCAGTGCTGGTACGGCTCAGGCTGTTCAGGTTTCCCACTATAATTACACCAGCTGGAATAAGGAAGAAATGAAAATCAATCACATAAATCCAGAGGGGTCACATGTCAGGAGGAAGAGACAAAATTTCACTTCTAAATCTAACTGTATTTAATAATGCCAGAATAGAACTCTGTCAGAAACCAATCCAAAATTTATGGAAAAAAAACATTTAGAATCTTAACAGAAAGGAAGAACACTCGGAATCTTCACAGAAAAGAGATGGTTTCATGAATTTGAAAAAGGAAGAACATTTTTTGGGCAAAAGCATGGGGCAGGTAAAGCTCATGCTCCATCAGCACCTTTGAGCAGCAAACTTACATGAATTAGCACAATGGCCTACTTAAATACACCTATCAGATTTACTTAATGAATGGCACAGAGATGGTGTTTAATAGGTGAATCCAGTTTCTGTGTGAAAAGATTACATTAAATTTGATTGCATCTGGGCTTTACCTTGATCACACCTGGCCCCCTTCCAGCCTGGGCTGCAGTAGCAGGTCCCAGTGATGTGGTCACAAGTGGAGTTGTTCAGGCAGTCACAGATCTGGCGGCATCCATACCCATATGTGCCCTGGGGACACTCTGCACAGAACATAAGCAAGCAAAAACTCATTAAAGGCTTTGGAGTTACAGGTCTGCAGCACCGGAGTCCAACCCCACATGTTCCTGTCTGTGGGCAGCAGGTGGCAATGTGTCATCAGCATCGGATCTCTCCTGGAAATGCTCCTAAGAGGACCCCTCGGTGTGCAGGAGAAACTGTGTTCAGACGTGTATTCATCCTTCGCCTGCAATGCCACTAAGGCAGTGCCGCGAGGAGTCCAGGGGGAAAAGAGGAGGCAAAAATATAAAAAGGGTAGAAAGCAGTGAAGAAATGGGCAAAGTGTGAATAAAGAGCCAGAAGACTCAGATCCCATTGACTGAAAAATCTCATTATCATACAGGTGGAGCCAGACACCAGAACCGTATTACAGATGTGCTGATGTAAAACAGGAAAAGGAAGGAGCCCTAACCGTGAGCCTGAAATGCACCACACATTTACAGAGAAATAAAACTGCTGCCCATAGCGTGCTCCAATACTGTAATGTATACACTGAGAAACTGCTACCAGGAGAAAATGCTGAATTATGGAGGAATAAGGTAACCGGGAAAGATGTATTTAATTATCTGAATTACCTCAATACAATACTTATTTACTGATCAAAGTGTCTCCTACCTCATGTAAGTATCCTGGTAAAGAATTACCCTACATTGATAAAAATTATTTATTTTATACTGACACTTCTTGGTAGTGTGTGGCCTGTCACATTATAGTAGTTCTGATGGTTTTAGCAAGTGTACCATTTTTTCACTTTTTCTGAAATTTCTCAAGAGTTCTGCAACTGTATTTACTTCTTTTTGTCTTTTTAAAAGAGTCTAACTCATCTTTCATGCATTCCTGATTTGGAATAATTTAAAAAATAAAGTAACACAATGGGTGCTTGAGAACTGTCTTGCAGTCTTGACAAATCCCAACTCAAGTAAAAAACTTTGTGTTTATGTACTTCCTCCTTCTCTCGATTACACTCAGTAAAACAGGATTATAAATACTGAGGTAAATGGGTGGACAAAACCTATCATGTCATAATATATTTTGGCATTTCAAGATCTGAATTAGAATGAATATCAAAATGTATAGCTTAATGTTGTTAAATCATTATTATCAACTTGTACGATAAAATACAAAATCCGTAACAGATTTGCCAAATTATTAAAAGTGATGTTTTGACATCAAGAGACTATCTTAGAAAGTTATCTTTTCCTGAACATTAGTGACGTTTTCAGGAGAAATACAGATGTCATCAAAATGCACAAATTTGGCAGCACAGCTCCATAAAGTCAGCAAAGGTTGGACAAACAGTCCTGTGCTCACAAACCTGGCTATTCTTTTCATGTTGTACAACATTACGGCACCAATGATGTCAGTGGTGTTACCCTGGTCTTCCTGAGGACAGAACCACACACATGAAAACAAAACAGTAGGTGTAAAAGCCACCTACAATGCTCTTACAACGCAGCTGCGTTGTAAAACCACATTGTGAAGATTAATTTCATCTACCAGCACTGATGCGTTAGCTGTCACTGTGGTTTATGCTAATGGATTGTTGCTTTCACAGGATGCTAATGACAATTCCTTGGATTCATTCAGTTGCTTTTACATGACGGAGTAATTGGGTGTTCCTTTAGCATTACGCCTGAAGTGATTAAAACGCAGTGCAAAGAAACAGGCACCACCATCATAACAACTTAATTCTGTCAGGTTTTAAACTGTTTGGAAAAGCCTGTGGCCAGCTCTGTGCCCATCAGAACWGCCCCTGAAGGTCAGAGGCTGTGTCCCAAGGCAGAGAGAGGGGTGTGCTCACTGTGCTCGCAGTGCCGCCCCATGAAGCCCGTCCGGCACGTGCACTGCCCGCTGATGTGGTCGCAGTCGGCTCCGTTCTGGCACTGGCAGATCAAGGCACAGTCCTTCCCAAAAAAACCCAGGGGACACCCTGCAACACGAGCAAAGGGAGGGGGGAGAGGGGTGAAACAGCTGCTCTGGGAATGGAAGACAAACATTCTGGTTCAATGTATTACTGAGGGCTTGCTCCTGCAGCTCCAGAAACTGAGTTCTCTGTCAGCAAAAGGGACCAAGATCTGCCTTGTCTGGAGTGGCTTAAAACACACACCAGACAAAAATGAGCTTGGGAAATGATGCTGGCAGCAGAGGCTCTGAAAAGACAGCAGGGACAGCTCCTTGAAGAAGTGGGCTTCAAAAGAGATTTGATGGAGGAGAAAGAGGGCACTTTGGGAGTCTGCCCATCAGTCAGTGAACCTCTGGACATGTTTCCTTCATAGTTTATGCTGAAGCACTAAATCAAAACAACAAATATTGTACCTGAGCTACTCACAAAGAAACCACTTCAGTATGAAGAAGACACACCACAGCAAAGAGATCATTATTCACCAGCAGGAAGCAAAAAACCTGATAGCTGACAGCTGAACCAGCATAGTGAATGTCTCCCAGAACTGCATCCATATGGTCCTGTAGCGTATCTTTTATTTCTTGCCACTATGACATTACTCATTTGAAACAGCAAAGTTCTGATTTTATGAAAAACATGTATTTATTTGCACATTGAATGCAAAACGCAGTCAGCAGTCCTGTTTCTCTTGAGGTCAAATACAGGGGTTGTGGCCAGGATCACAGTCAGTGAGGCAACCTGAACTGAAGGTAAACCAAACTGAAAGTGTAATATGAAAGAGACAGTAAGTCAACTTCATCTATATTTATTTATAACAAATGTTTATTTCTCAAACTTCCTATGAACTCTTAGCCAGCATGTAATGAATGCCACATACCTACATTCAGTCATTGCACAGCTATTTTACTTTAACAAAAAGCTCTTGGGGAAAAAAAAATCAGTAGTAATGTACTATTAAATGAAAAAAATCCTAAAGAAATTATGTTGTTACAGTCTAGTGAAATCATCTTTCAAGGTTCTAAATAAAACAGCTTCTGTATCAGTACTTGAATTCCAGGTTCAAGCTGTTCTGGAGGATAATTCTGTCACTGATGTTCAAACTAAGAATGAGCACGAAATACACTTACTCTGTGTGCAGTAAAGGCCAGTCCAGCCTGGGGTGCACTTGCACTCGCCATCATAGGCACTGCAGAAAGCTCCATTGTGGCAGTTGCACGTGTGGACGCAGTTTGGTCCCCAATGGGAAGGTGGGCAAGCTGCAACAACCCAGAGCAATTAATTAACCTCGAATGACAAAGGTTCCTTGATGTACATGAATAGACCTGCTTCCATTCACACATGAGCACTGCTTTGTTTGGTGTTTGCTGTTTTTCTCTCAGGTGCATGTTTTAGGCTGATCTGTTCTGAGCAAACAGCCACAGATTTATTCATTTCAGTAAGGCATCATTTTACTCCAGGTTAAAAAGTGCTGAAAAATATTGAATGTGTGAAAATGCATACTCAATACTCAGTAAATAGGACATTATTAGCAGCTTTCTCACAGAGAAAAGGTTTCCTTTCTTCACTTATTTTCTACTCTTCAAACAGTCAAGGTGATACAGCTTTTAAATCTTGAAAAGTGAAGGAAAACAGAGAAAGCTGAAATTCCTACATAGCCTAGAGCTTTAGATTCAATCCTGAGCATGCTTCTTGTGCTTCCACTGTTGAATTTTGTTTTTGCCTAGATGTGAAGATAATCAGGTCTGTACCTTAATCTGGTTAACTCAGTTGCTTCCATGGGTCCAATAATCAATATCATATTTCTAAACACCATGTAATTATCCACAGAATGGAGATTATTTTGCTCACAATCGTGTCGACTCATTATGAGACAGAATTTACTGGCTGCTTTGGAAATGTCATGATGGATGAATCTGATGCTATGTGCTGCCACTAGAACTGCAAAGTTCCAAAATACTAATTACTATTCAGAGACAGCAAAATATAATTTTCTTCATGGTAGAATATCACTAAGTGAAGAGGGTACTTTAAGAATAGACTCATTCTGTTGATTAGGATTCTCATCTTGAGGGGTTTTTTCTTTTAGTAAAGAAAGCAGTACTTAGTATTTTAAAAATAAATAGTAAAATAAATAATTCTTTAGTACTTTAAAAATAGTTTTATGGAAGTGCAGTGTCAGTATTTCATAGGAGAGAAGAAACAGGTCAGACACTGAAGCCTTGGTTTTATTCTTATGTAAATTTAAGTAACTTCTTGTTTTGTCCTGATCTATTTGCCTGAGACCAATAAAAGTCTTGAATCCTTTAAACATTTACATAATGATTCATGTATAAGTGGGCTGTACTTTTCCAACATATCACCTTTTTCCCCAAATTTCAGTTCATTAAAAATGATATTATGATGAATTGAAAAAAAGCACTAAGTTTGGGGTTTTTTCTGTTGTTACTTTCACTTCAGTTGTGCCTTGTAATTTTTCTTTTTTATTGTTTTGTGCTTGAAATTAGTGGTCAGCTAAGAAGGAATGTAAATCGCATACAGGCAAAAGATCAGAAGTTTAAAAAAGGTCACCGGTTCTGAAAGAAATTAATGAAATCATTATTTTCCACGTGAACGAAAGGCCTTTATACAAAGCAAATAAACTTCCTCTGTTATGGTCCGTGAACACAGCCTCAAAAAACACTTCCATTCATATTGCTGGCACCATGGCACCATTTTCTTGATATTGATTCAGTCCCTCCTCTAAATACCCCTATTCTGCTAGTCTCCCAACTACCTACTTATTTTACCACAAAAACAGGGACCTTTATAGCCACTGGCTTCCACAGGAATGGGCCCAAGATTTATTTTGGTATCATACTGGGCTGTGCATGCTAATCACTTCACAGAATTTAGCTAGGAAAGTTGTTTTTTGGGTTCTTTTCCCAAATGGACCAGATGCTACCCTTCACTTGTGCAGAGCCTGTTAACCTGGGCTAGTCAAACCGTAAATGATATAAACCAATGACCCATGTTATTAAAAAATGCACTTCCCTGGAGATCCCAGCACAATGTATGATATTTCAGGGTATGGTGCAGCTTCTTTCATTCACACAAGTGGGTTGACTGAAATTTTGGCACATGTGTGTTTCAGACTGTGTGGATTTTACCACCTTATGGGGTTGGATATGCTTCTTTTGAGAGTTTTCCTTAAAACAATTCTTTCCTCTAATTAAAAAATTGCATAGAGCCACCCAGGCATATGGGGAGTGACTATTTAATAAAGTAACTTCAGAAAAAAAAGGAAAATTAGGACCTTCCCTTTCCAAGTCAGTAATGAGAGTCTACTGAGTTCAGCCCACCAAGAGAATACTCCTTCAATGAGGCAGAATAACACTGAAAATACCTATCTGTGAAAACACATAAAATTAAGAAAGAGGAAAATCCATCACAGAATTATAAACATTTAAAAAATGGCATAGTGAAAAGTTGCTTAACAAAATGTTCAAATGCCTGGTGAGAACATTGATGGTTGTGCAGCCAGAGCACTAACCTGTGTCTGAGAAAATTTCAGCTTTGTTCTTGGCYTGGCCAGAGAAGTTTAGGATCTCTCCATTATTTACCATGAAGTCCTAATTTCTGATTTAAGACAGTGTTTCTTTACAAAAAAAAAAAAAGGTATTTAACTAGCTGGACCCTGATTATTTGTTCTAAAATTAAATGGGGAAAAAAAGCTGGTACTTACGCTGAGAGCAGTCACTACCAATCCATCCAGGGTAGCATTGACAGGATCTATCAATAGGATTACAAGTCCCATTATTGGTGCAGGTGCATATTCCAGCGCAGTTCTTCCCAAATCTGCCACTGGGACATACTGAGAAGGCATTGTCAGAATTAGAACTCCTTAGTGATCAGAACAAGATTTTATTTTCCTAATTTCAGAAGAAAACAACCAGTATTTGAATTGAGATAAGTATTGGTTAGTATAAGAGTAAAGTAAGGTATTATAAATTATAGTGAGCACAATATCCATATTCACTACACAAATAAAGCAATTGAGAATACAGATGGTTTCATACTGAAGGATGAAACAGCCTAAGATTCCCAATTTATAAACGGAACATTCCACAACAGAAAATATCTTTGGTTTCACAACTTCCAAGTGATGGAATGGAAATCATTCCAGCACTTGGCGCATGCATCCCATGGAGTCTTTATGGCCAGCTGTACCTTCATTGCAGAGGGCTCCTGTGAATCCAGGCAGGCAGTCACACAGGCCAGTGATGTGGTGGCAGGGGCCACTGCTGTGCACGCACTGGGGGCAGGTCTGGCTGCAGCGGTGTCCATAGAACCCTGGTGAGCAGACTGGAACCAGAGAGGACAGACTGTCACCGCTGCTGTCCTGCCATCAGCCACCCTGCAGGACATCCGCTCCTGGCTTGGAACTGGTTCTGCTTTCCAGCCCTGGTGGTGGTCATTATTATTTGTGCATCTCAGTGATTTACACTCCCAAAACAAGACCTGCTCCTTCTCCTCAAGGATTTGGTGTATTCTAGTTCATCATGACTTTGTTGACATTCCATTACATGTCAAGCCACCCTGACCTTGGATAATATTTGGAATGCATACATACTTTATTTAGCTAAACAAGAACATCCTTTGAAACACATCTAAAGTAACAGAGCAAATAGTTTTATCTCTAGATGATTAAGGTCATTTTAGACCTTGATTCCTGATGTGTTTTCTAGCTTGGAATTCAAATAGCCATAATGTCACTGGATAAAAAGCACAGATGTTTTACAATCAACCTTTCTTTTACATGGTACAGAGTCACTCTAACTTTCAGAGAACCTGAGACCAGAAATACAGAGTTGTCCACTTAATTGTGATGCTAAAAAGCACGAGTTACTCAAAAGAAAAAGAAAAAAGGGGGAGAAGAAAAAAGGCTGCTTCACCTTCTTTGTTGATCTAATTCCTTTTGGCATTTATTTCCTGATAAATTAGAATATTAGGTAGGAGATCAAGAGAAATACCTGAACAGCTGCAATTAGCACTGACAAAAACTACCTTGGAATCTTTTCAATATTTCAATTTCATTCAAGATTCAGTCTTKTAATTACACACTTGATACAAGTTACATGGCCAGGATCTCTCCAGAGAGATTAACTTCTTCAAGTGAAACAGTGCCAAAAGGTCTTCCTGTTTAGTGAAAAGGCAGTTTCTGACCAGGATCCAAACTGTTGGCATGACCTTTGTCTTCCCAGCCTGCAGACCATGCCTCAGAGGCGCACTGGACTGGGAGCCTCTTGTCCAGGTTATAGGCATGGTTCGAAAACACAATGGAATATTTTTACATGGCAGTGTTACACTTTGAATGCACTGATTGACTGCTGGGCCCTTAGAGATTAGATAGTGAGAATAATTACTGTTCAGAGTCAGAAATGCTCAAGGAATACGAATGCCACATAGATGTGGGGTTTAGCAGTGCCATGTCACAGCCTTCAGTCTGGAATTTTGCCATTCCTGGACTCATATAACTTCACCTTCTTCTGGGTCTCCTTCTCCCTGGTAGTGACTATTTCAGGTCATCTCCTGCCTTTTAAGTTTGTTGGGAAGAGCCAGCAGCATCTTTGGTTATCCTTAACACATCTGCTCCTGAATTCTAGGAGCCCTACTCTGGAAACTGGGCTCCCCTCCAGTTCCAGACAACTCACATTTCTCTTCCCTCAACACCTTTTCCTCATAGCTTCAGTGATTCAAACTGAAGACAGCTAGACTGCTGGCAAACTGTGACAAATCTTGGGAGGGTAGACTTACTATTTCTCTCCTTGATTCTGGCATGATTTTCCTTAGTTCATCTGTATCTCTCTCCATGCAATTTGTATTTTACCTAGACAAGTTTTTCAAAAGGAACCGTGGGTATATTTGACATCCTGCTTATGGTGGGGCCTGATCCCACTGACTATTCTTGGAAAACAAGTGTTAAAACCCCAAGTATTAAGTAAGCTAATGATTCCTAGCAGACTCAACAGGAAGGCTTTTAGTTTCTGAAATGCAAGTATGTTTTATTTAYCTGTATTACAAACTTAACACTTATCAATCACATTTGGAAATGCTTTAGAATGGATTCCCCTACGATGTTTCTTGGAAAGTCATGTTCCCAACAGTGCCACAGGACAGACAGTGAATAAAAAGAAAGCTATACCTTAACAAGAAGAGCACTACTAGATGGAAACATTTGTTCATTTCAGGTAACCCTTTTTTTTCCTGAACATTCATGTATTTTGACAAAACATCCAATCAAGGCGTGTTTCCTAGTCTTTCACACTACGATTAGCAGAACATTATGATGTTGTGTGATATGTTTTCCAAGCAACTGAGGGAGAAACAGAGGTTTTTAAAACATTTATTGCCCTTACTTCTCTGGCAAGTAGTGCCTCTGTATCCTGGTGCACACTCACAGATCCCATCATCTGGAGAGCAGGATGCTCCATTTTTGCAGTAACAAGGCAAGGAGCAATTTGGACCCCATTGTCCCTCAGCACACACACTGTCACAGTGAATACCTGCAAGCACAAACAAACAAAACATCTGTGAAGAGCTCTTGTGCACAGTTAAGTTAAACCTTTGCTTCTCAGAGGGCTGAACTTAAAAACACAGCTCACACAACCTGTCTATCAAGACATCACTAACATCAGGAAAGTACAACAGGAAAGACACCAGGAAAGATAACCTTGCATCTCTGTTCCTGCCTTCCCTAGAACAGTGAATTTCTCTCATATTCCAGTTTTGATGAGAGGTAGTAAATGGATTTTGCTTCCTCCATAATGGCTGTTTCAAAACAGAACATTTTTAGTTTCAGATTTTATGTTTGGGAAATGCATGAGAGAAGGTATTGCAGGAACTTTTCCTTCTGAGAATTCTTYATGTCTGACATAATTTGTGTACAATAATGGGGTGCAGGATATGGAATGATTTCTAATTAGTGGTGAGCTGATTACTGCTCAGCCTCCTACCAAATGGAAAAATGTAGTGCACACAAAGTGTTTCCAAATACACCATGTGAGCATTACAAAATGCTTAGCTGCCACAGTGTTAAGGATGCTGGTCAGCCAGTGCTTAGTTTAACCTGCATTGGTATAAAATTGATTGTAAAGTGGCCACAACCTGAACCTCTACACATAGATTGTAATACAAGCAACCCATTACAATCATCCAATCACAGTTTGTTTGCTGGGTTCTTTTGTTTGTTTGCTTGTCAATTCTTTTCACATTAAATATAATTTTCCTGCTTTTTAAGAAGCACTATGCATGTTAAATGCCAGCAGGCACCACCGTGGAACTCAGACTGTATTGTGTCTGCAGCACTTTGCATTAACAATCAAGTTTTATTGTAATGCCTCTACTGAATGAACCCTCCACTACGGGAAAAGTGGACTGGATCCAACCACAAACATGTCTTGCTTTGTAAGTATTTCCAGCAATATATGCCACAAGTTCAATGGCTGCCAGAGTCCTAAAAAAAGCAAAACAGTTTTACATGTGACAAGGAAAAAGAAATAAAAATYTTTGAATGCCAAAACCTACTGCTTGTAAAAATCCTGAAAAATAATTATATGGTTTGCTAGTAGATCAGACTAAGAGGTCACTCCTCAACACCCCCAGCATGTGCCTTGCAAAGCTGCCCGTATCTAAAGACCAACTCTCTAATTAGAAGAAAGGTGGAACTCCAGACTCATGAACTGTTTTTCTCTGCAGGACAATCAACAGACTGAAGAATCAAATATATGTTTCAACAGATTGCACCAACCTGTGCCAGCAAGACAGAACACTTGATTTTAAAAATCCAAATACTGACAAGACGGTACACAGGCCACCTCAAAGCCCTGATTGCCCAATGGTCATTAGTACTGACCTAAAACAAACTTATTGTCAGAAAATGAAAGGCTGCTTACATCACTCCTTTTTAACTTTCTGCTTGCCTAGACAATGTCATTCTCCTGTCTYCATCTACATTGGAGAGGCAGTGCTGACTTGTTTCTCAGCAGTCTAATTCAATCTTGTCATTAACTCATTTATGGATAAGAAAATTAAAGAGAAACATTTGCTTTTGAGAGATGCTGGTACACAACGCAGTATGACATCACTGCGTTTTAATTCACTTTTTTTTCCCCCGAAACAAGACCACTTCTTTCCAGCTGCTGCTTTGTGTGGTGTTCCCAGACTTGAGAATTTGGGTCCCTAGGTCTGTGAAAACACAGGCAAAGCACCTCAGAGGGTTATCTGCCATATTACACATAGCTGCACTTGGTGCACCCTGCTGCAGAAAAGACATTTTTCACAGCCTCAATGGGTGTCAGCAGTGCTCATTGTATAATGGTCACTATTAACAAGCCACTGGTTGCCAAGAGTTACCAAAGTGCATTATCTGAGATTATGTAGACCAGTGACATACAATAACACCAGGCTCAATTATACTGCCTTGATCTGTGCACAGAGGATGCTTTATGACAGCTGAGTGTCCAAGGGTGATGTGGGCACACTGGGATGGGGAAGACAATGGGTCCCATGCTGCACAGAGCCACAGGGCTTAAAACAGCCAGCAACTACCACTAAAACTGAAAAAAAGGAAAAAAAAAGGCTCCTTCAGTACACATYAGGGAAAATCCTCCCTTAAGGAAATTGAAAAACCTGCCTTTTATTTCCACTTTCACCCCTTATGAGGAAATGAATAATGACATCACTCTACTTAGCAAACAAACAGTGTACACTAAATGTCATTGAGTAACAATGATGCCAACATAACAAACTGTAAGACTGCTCAGTACAATTCTGTTTCACTGTAATTTTATTATATTCACTCTTGACCATAAGGAAAATCAATTTCACTCCTCTGAGTGTAAAGAAGGAATGTAGCAAGGCAGAAATCATTTAGTTATTTACTGCATCTCTACTTATTAAAACAGTTTTCAGTCTCACTCACTATTTATTTATTTTGGTAGGTTCACAAGGCACTCAAATATAACAAGTTGAGTTTTGTATCTTATAGTTGTAAAAAACCAAATGTGTATTTTTGAGAAAGAACAGAAATATTAAAGGGATCAAGAGATTYTAAAAATTAATTTCCAGAGTGATGGAATGCTTTTTATGAAATTTCAGCAAAGAACGCCATGCTTCGATAGAAAAACCAGAAATTATCCAGGAAAAAAGAAGCATTTTTGCTAGAACTTGCAAAGCAAGATTAGACTCAGCTTTTACAACAGTGTTACCAACTGGTCTATTATTGCCACAGTTTCATGTAAGTATCAATCTCTTACACAATAAAATTGTTTTTATTAAGTTTTCATGTTGGTTCTGATACTGATAAGGATATCTGCGAGAAAATGTTTTTGCCAGAGCTATGGACAAAGAGCTCTTTGATGGCCTTCACAAGTTGCTAGGCAATAGCTGAATGGCCGTGATAAACTTCAGCTAAGCTGCTCTGAAGAAATGCTCATGCATTTAATGCCCAGTGCTTTATGCAGGGGGCCTCACATCCAAATCAGCATTCCCTCAGCATTTGTAATTGCATGAATGAAGTGAGGAATCCTTTAGGGATACCACTCCTTTTGCCCATGCTAGCAGAGTGTTTGCACGCTCCCTACGCTGCATTTTTGAGACTCCCTAGTCAGATCAACAAAAAACTAATTTGTTTTAACACTTCAAGAGAGGAAAAAATTACCAATTATTTCTCACTATCTTCCCAGGCAAATTTACTATTGGAATAAGTGCTGTTTTCCAGCTTATTATGTTTCCATTAGCCTGATAAAAGGATATCCAAACTTTAAGAAGAATTTTCCTTTTTTTCCGTAAGGAACATGTATTTGATGTGCAATTTATGTTAACACACGTGGAACTTTCCAGTATAACCCCTCAGCATTAAAACCTGTTTATATACTGGTGTACTTCCCATGTGCCAGTGCAAAATTGGATACATAGGAACCCAAACTAAAGAACGAACAAGACCTTCAAAGGCTGGAGGAATCTTGGTGTCATGGTGATGCTTTCCCATTATGGTCCAACAGCTCGCCCTTCATAGTTGAGAAAAACTAACACTTCTATTCAAGGCAGCTGCAACTCCTGATGGTGAAACTTACTTTCCTAATTTCCCTGTCAAATAATGGATGGGCAGCCCAAAGAAAGGGAGGTGGTAAAAAATGTCACAGGCACTATTTTTAAGTACCCTCAATGTCTTTTGTCACCTTGCTGCACTGCTGAAGGTAGCCAGAAGAATTGACTGAAGTGTCCCAAATTGAGGAGCTAAAGAGAGGATTAGAGATTTTTCTGTAGAAGTTCAGATTTAAGCTGCTTCACTGCAGGAGAGTCTGTGGCTGCAAGTTTTGGTAGGAAGTTAGCTAGAAAAGTCTGTCAACAAGGACATCTGAGTTTGAAAGGAAAACATCATTCTAAATTTTCTAAACCATCTAAATTTTAGTGGCAGAACCCCTTTTGAGCTATTTCTAGTAACCTTCTGAAGGCCATATTCTTGCTACGTACTGCTGTTCAGTCCAGAGGTGCTCTTACTTTCATCTATCAATCTCTAGGTAGCCACCAGGAAATAACACTTCTCCCTTTCTTAGCTTCTTCATAGGCAGAAAACAGATACACTGAATCTGATTTAAAGCTTGTTTTTTTTCCCTAAAAGGGTGGTATTTCTTTCACATAAAGATCCACCACAGTGCACAGAGAAGAGACATACACACACAGCAAAATCCAGATGTGGGGTGGACTCAAACCTCTTGTTTGGAAAGAATTCCTCTTCCCAGCTTTGAAAACCGAATTTGTTATTTATCATGAGAAAGTGCTCAGTTATTATTTCATTTTTGGAGCTCACTAAGTATTCCTCCCAATGGGCCCTCATCCTTCGGGGGCATGGGGAAATGGTGGCAGTGGAGGGAAAACCATGTTTTTACAAGAGAATCTTGACTTGGATGCACTTGTGCTATAGCAGCAACTCTTTTTTGCTCTGAAATGAGCAAGACGCACAACAGAACTCTTCCAATTTTGGTTTTTGCATTGTAGGAGGGAGAAAAATGCATACTCATGGAAAGCTGAGGGTCAAGGCAGAGCTGCAGCCTCCCAGAGGACCTGGGTGTTTCCACCAGTGAGGTGGGTGTCAGATGGCAGATCTCCCCTTTATAATCCAGCAACAAATGTGCCTCTCAGAAATACTGTCAGAGCCACATGGAAGGACACAGAAACAACACATCTGGTGATGGGTGAGCTGAGTAATACCAGCAGGTGTCCAGCACAGAAAAAGTCACCGACAGCCCTCCTGCTACAGCCTGTGGGTGAACGCTATGCCTGCTGGAGAAATGTGGGCTGGTATTACTGCATCTGTCTTTTCCACAAACCACAGCCGTTATTTGGGTAGAGATAGCAGACTACTGGTATTTCATAATCCCTGATATCACATAGCCTTTAAATCGATTTTTAGAGTAACAAATGTTGCGCCACCCTTACGTGACATCTCCTCGCAAATGCAAAGGGACAGCAGAGCTGCACCAGTGGAGGCAGAACAGTGATGTGTGATCAGGAACACTGACATCACTGCAATTACACTAATAAACTGTCTGGAGGAAAAAAGCTTTCGCCATTTTAATTAATCATATTGCTTTAATTAATCTAATTGATTAATGCTTTAATGCAAAACCTCGGTTTGCAAGAATGAGAGTTCCCTAATCTTTCAGGAAATTTGGGAGAAATTTAGTTTCACAGCTGCTTGCAGAACAGATATGATTAAGGGATGAAACTATCATGGTGCTTGCTGGCTGCTTGTTGAGAGAAGTGTTAGATGTACCTTTTTAATGGACCTTAACCCAGAGTTTTGGTATAATTTAATAGGAGAATTATCACTACCTATCAAGAGAGTATGTTTTCTGTGTGTTTCTTCKGTTTTCTAGTTTAATAGTTACCACTCTTTTCCACTCTCTGGCTACTGAGAAATGAAAAAGAGTTTTCCCTCCAAATGAAAAAGAAGTTATTTATAAGATACAGTGAAAATGTCACAGGATGAGAGAGTTTGGGGCAGACATCATCCTCTGTGTGGGCGGATGTTTCTCATTTTTGCCATCCTGTCATGTGGCTCCTGGAACGTGACAGAATGGTCAGACTGCCAGGAAAAAAAAATCACCCTTAACTCTTCCTTCCCTAAACAGAATTAAGCTGCTGCAAAGGGAAAACATGATGCAAGCTACAAAAGAGCATAGGATTTCTAAAAGGGGTCCTGTAAGCCTAAGTTGCTTTTGTTTAGGATAAAACAGAACCCAAATGAAAACCAGCAACCCCAAATGAAAACAGAGATCAAATGAAAGCAAATTTTAACTATTTATTGAGTCTTTTTAACAAAATAGTCAAAAACTGAACTTTTACTCCTAAGCAGAACCTAAGAAGGAAAAGACAACACCCTGGGCATGCTCAAACCCCCTAAAAATACTTAACAAAACTACATCTTAGAGCATCTCGTTGAATGAGTGGGGAGCTGCAGCTCTSTCTGGAGGTTGACCACGTCAGCAGCTCAGAGCTCCCTCACACTCCGAGGTCACTGACCCACCCTCCCCATGCAGCGTTTCCTCCTCCCCAGCCCTGTGGGACAACTGTGTCACTCCTTCATTTGCTTCTGAAAAGTTACATAAACTATTCTCTCTGATGAAATTCCCTGGGGTAAGTGCATGTAACTGTTCTGTTCACTGGGCTGAGGAAAATGTTGTGTTTAAAGTACCTTCTTGGAAAGTCTGTGTTATTTTGATGGCATCAAAACATTTTGGGAAGTTGACCTTGGTGTCATGGATTTACTTGTACATAAAACCAAAAAATATTCACAAGTTTAAATTTTTAAATGTATTTAAAATTTTAAATTTTAAAATGTATTTTAAATGCTTACTCAAAATGTATTTATTTTTAACACTACCCTCCCAATGGTTTTAAACAACTAAATCCTTCATTTGGGTTTGGGTTAAATAAGTGTTAAACTGATGCAAAATCTCATTTTCCCTCTCTGTTTTTCGACTAGGCAGGTAACACTACTGACCCAAAACTACGATGTCTAAGAGCTACTTTCAGAAATCCAACACAAAAAAAACCCCAAAAAACCCACAAAAAAAAAACCCCAACCAAAAAACAAACAAAAAAACCCCCCAAAGCATAAAGCAATGCTGAGACACTCTAACATAATTTCTTCCATTTTAGAAGCTCCTGTATTTTCCAGACATCGTCCAACTGCTTCTCCACACAACTCTATGCACAACCTCCCTCTTTAATCCTACAATCTACTATTATTCCTGCAATGCACTGTTACAGCAGCTATTTGAGAGCCCTTTCTTGAAGTATTCCCTCCTTTTTTTTAATCATTCCAAATATAAGCATGTGCACAAAGCCTGGATTCCTTGTTGGGTATTGCTTTGACATGTGAAGTGTGGGAGGAGGATTTTTCCGGACACTGGGTTATAAAGTGAGCTAATGCTGTGGATGTTGTAAAGTGTGTCTAGACATCACCAACATGCCAAAACTGGTCACACACATGCTGTTCTGATGACATCATCCAGGGATGGGGGGCTCCATTTTATCAATAATTAGGCCTGAAGTCTCTTTCTTGTGAAGTCTTTTTCCTTTCTAAGAACAAAGGCGAAGTAAGATTTTACTACAAAATATTACTATATTATGTCTTTATCTTAATATATACTATATAATCTATATTATTGATATATTATCCTTTCCCATACCTGAATCCAAGCGCAGCCAAGGTTTGTGCTGCACTTGAAGCTTCTGTCACACTCTGGGTTAGTTATATCACACTGGCCAGGTAATTTTTATAATCTGTTACAAAAACACTGCTAGATTTTTAATCTGACCTTTCAAAACTGCCTGTTTTAACCTGGATCTATTCATTAACACACCTTTTGACCCTGAATGTCTGTCTCAATGTTAGAAGATTAACAGAATGTACTTCAAGCTGAGTCTTTCGGACTTGTGAACAGCTCTACCTACCTGCACTGTTAAGATCAGCAACTGTTCACATTTTTTTTATGGTGGGTATTTTTTGATTAATACATTTAGCAATTTATGCGATCACATTTTGAGCAGATTCAAATCTAGGTTTGTGGAAATGTCACACACACAATTACCTGAAAACAACCTGAAAGTTAAGGACATTAACATCATAATGAAATAAATACAAAGTAGTGTCAGGAAAAATTGCTATAGCTGGCATAAGGCTAACAGTGTTTTTTCATAATTCACTCAGGTAGTTTCTACTATTTTTTGAACTCCTGAGGCATCTGAGTGGCTGATGGCAAGTCACACTTCAGTTTGTGGGAAGAGAATTGAACCAAAAAAGTCCTGCCCCAGTTAGGTGAGTGCTGGCTCCTGAAGCTCCTTTCACTGACACTGAGAGGGAATGGTGAGACAGGCCTTCTCAATGAGCTAATAAACAGAAAAAATGAGTGAATGTTTGTTCCCAGAGCAAAACAGGAGCTCTTCCTGCCTGTGTATCTGTATCCCCTGGAGGTTTCCACTTCCTACCCCCAGTAATCATGAAAGTCATGTTCATCTGAAGAGAAAGTAGAAAAAGCAGCAGGTAAGCTCTAATCAGCTACAGTTAATCAACCTGAATTGTAGACACTGAGTATTACGTACTTCAAACAAGATGCTAGCAATCCATCCACAGAGCCAGGAAGAAAGAGCATACAAAAATAAAGGTTTGGGAGGAAAATACAGTAAGACTGTATCTTCCTGATGAAATTATGAGCTCACCTCCACCTACTTTGTCTAAAAGCACCATAGGAAAAAAGGAAACAATTCTATGATGAACCTACAATTCAGTTAGGCTAAACGTTTATAGAAGAGTGGAATATGTCTGAAATCAGAAATAAAACAGAAGTCACTGATTTTCAGAACACAAAGATGCTTTGCTCATTTAAGGTTTGTTTTTCATGCTGATTCCTCATTATTAAATGGAAGGAGCCCTCACAGGTGATGTGAGATCTGACCCTTGCAACATTGCAGCATCACAGGGAGGCAGCCCCTCTGGATCACTCCAAGAGGGCCAAACTTACAGTATTAGTTAAACCTTACAGATCACAGAGCTCTTCCAAATTTAAAGCTTAGAAATCCTTGTGAGACCCAAAACTCCCTCCTAGAGATAAAGGGAAATCTCTTTATCCTAGAGATAAAGACAGCATGATAGCTGCCTTTCTGCATGGTTCGACTATATTTTCAAAAATATCTTGCTCTCTACCAGCAAGAGGGTGCAACAACAGTGCCAAATTTTGGTGAATGATTCAACTGATATAGTTCTTAAAATCACAATATTACAAAAAAATAAAAAGAAAGAAAAAGAAAAAAAAACAGAAGAAATTTTCATACAGGACAAAATAGGCGCAGAGAAACTTTAAAAGCATTGAGACAGTGAAATGGTGAAATGGCAGCATAGTTTCTGCATGGTTGTCTTGGCTTGAGACAAGTTAGGAAGTCAACAAGTTAGGACAATGGTTCATCCTCCTCTTGGCTGCCTGAATGAAGCTTCCTGAGTTCCTGGGCATGACGCTTTACCCTAAAGCTGCCACAATAGCCTTGGGTATTTACAGTTGATCACCACTTTTGGAAGGAATTGTGTAGTGGAGGTGCACAAGCTTTAACATTTCCCTTTCCATTCCTAGTTTTCTGCAGATCCCACACTGGACAAAGCTTCCCCACCTGTGAGTCACAGGAGGGACACAGTGGCCACAGAATGGGGCCCTTTCTCTTTCCAAACTCACAAACTCTTCCTTTGCCCACAAAACCAAGTCCCACTATGGGGGAAACTCTGGTTGTGCTTCCCAAGGGTGTCTGCTGTACCTGACCATCCTGGGAGGCAGCGGCAGTAGCCTGTGGTGGGGTGGCACCCGTCCGCGTGGCTGCAGTCACAGCGCTCAGCGCAGTCCAGGCCATAGGTGCCGTCCTGTGGCAACAAAAAAGAGAACAACCCAGAGATGATGTGGCAGCTGGGAGTTAGAGGAGAGACAAGTTATGGTCAGCCCAGCCTCACAAACCAACCACAGATCTCTCCCGAATCTCTAGGCTGATATTAATGTAAAATACTTGTGGTGTTTGGAACATGTCAGCATCCTACACTTTCATTCTTTCATTAAAGAGGAGGAAGATAAAGAATGAGTTATGCTCTCTTGAAAAATTCCAGTCCAAAGCAATTAAGTCTCCTTTCTGCATCAAACCCTGAGATCTCTGCTTACAGGTCAAAATGGGTACCATGCAGAGGCATAATTTTTAAGAAAATGAGTGAAAACCATTAAGTTACAAGATACCTTCAGTGTGAGGTTCGCTGCACAAATAATGGAAACTATCACTTTAAATTAGAAACATTTCTCTTTTGATTAAAAACATTTCTCTCTGCACTACAACACAAACTCCACCAAAAAGAGATAATCTTTGGCTATGGGACAGTGCACAGAACAAAACTTTTATTTTTTACCTATGCAACATTTTTTTGAACCAACAAGAGATTAAAATTAAAAGTTGAATCAACCCATTGGTGTATTTTTTTTTCATGGAAAACATCTAAACATTTGAATTTGCTTTTTGTGCTTCTTCCATAGAAGCTAGCAAACAGACTTGTGTGTAATTTCACACAAAATCAACCCAAGAAACTGAGAAGTGCAGATTCTTTACAATCTCCAAACAAGGAAAGTATAACAGTTAACTGATCTCGAATAAAAACTGTCAGAACCAAATTTAAAAAAAAGAGCATGGAAAAAAGGCTAGTATAATTTACAGTAATACTTCAGGGTTACTCACAGCAAAGGCAAAAAAAGGAAAAAAAACCATGTCAGGTTTAAACCCCAATCATTTATATTCAAGGCTAAAAATTGGTGTCAGTCACATTAAAAATCTGAATAAAACCTACATGAAAATTAATCTGCTGTTCTTTGATGTTCATGCATAAATTCCAGCCAAGTGCCACAGGATTTAGCTATTCAAATGCCAGCCTTTAAGTAGAACAAGATCTTACATTACTTCACTGTAAGGAGCCTTTCACTCATCTCAACAATACATTTTTATATACAGAAAAAGAAAAGATTAAGCATTTCCTTTGCATATAATCAGATTTGGAATGAAAGGAAATCCTCAAATATGCTGTGAAAAGCAGTATTTTTAGCCTGTTATGTACTTGGACTGAAGTCCAAACTGTAGTTCAAATCTCGAACAACWATCTGAGCAGTGATAATAATGTTCTGAAGTTACTGAAACAAACTGAAATACATTGATTTAAATAAAGTCTCTGCTCAGACATGAAAAACATTTCAGACAACTGCAAGTATTTGAATTATGTTTTTCTAAATTATATATTTATTATTATTATTTGAATAAACAATTTCTGTTTATTCCCCTGGAATTCTGAAGCAGAATTTGCAATTGAAATAGGTAAATGCTTATGGACACTGCTTGATGCAGATGGAGACAGGGAGAGGAAGACAATGAGCTTGGGCATGCTGAATTATCTGATACAGAAATGCTTTTAACCTTTATTTTCCTTAGTTTGGGATAGGGATGCAACTGCTCTGAAACCATACATGTCTTTTTTAAATGTCAGTTTTGAAGRGCTAATGCATCTTGGGAGGTCTCATCACCCTTCAGAATCAGGCACTAGGTGACAAACAAAACTGCTTGAGGAAACAGAAAAATCAGTCTTGATGGAAATGCATTGTTGGAAACACTGCACATGTGGTACTGTCATCACCTTTCCAGAACATAGTCAATTTTCTTTGTCAYTTTACTCACTACAGGAGTGCTTCATCTTAAAACCAAAAGCAAAGCTCCAAAAAATCACTCCTGAGTGTTCCTAGTGCAGTTCAGCAGAACAAATTTTCATTCAAAATGAGGTGATTTCCAGTTTTCTGCTGTAGTTCAGCTACTACCGTCATGTCATTGCTCAGTAGAGCTTGTCCAAACTGAAAGAAGCTTAAATGTGATATAGGAGGTGAATTTACAGGATGTGTGTTCACTTGATTCCTTTGCCATTATATCAAATCAACAACCTGCTCTGCAGATATATTGCAAAAGTTAACAATTGACAAGGGAAGGGAAAAGAAGAGCAGAGAGCAGTTTATTTCAATAATTAGGTTTCTTTTAAATTTCCCAGAAAACTGAAATCCATCACTGAAAACAGTGGACCCTGGAAAAACCCATTTCTTATAAAATATTTCTCTTTTTTTTAGTGTATGAAATAAAATTGAAACCAAACAGTTATACAGTAAAACAAATACTCTTGGAATTTTATGATTTAAAAACTTCTGAAATTATGTATTTGAATTTACATCTTTTATTTCCCCAAAGCTGCAGATTACAAGATTACAGATCCTGATAAAGAGCATGCCATTGTCCTCACAATGATTGCTGATTTTCTAAAGTCTAGGAGAGAGTAGATGTCAAAACCCCATGAAGAAAGTAAAGACCTGTCATGGAACTCGGTGGTAAGAGTAGCTTCTCACTTTTGACTGAGAAGGAATGAAAATTCTTTATTCATACTGTAACACAGACATAAGAAAAAAAGTAATTAACTGACATTATTTGATTTTGGGTGTATTTTTCTCTCATTATTTATACTTAAAAGTAGCAGTTTGATAGCATTTGATGAAGAAATGCCAGAAGAATTGTTAATGCCTGTCCCTGACCCTGCACCCCATCCTGTGTGCTCCAAAGGACTCATCCCCATGGAGACAAAGAATGACAGATGCCCCTCCCTGCCTAATATTCTCCTACAAAAACTCAAAATTCAATGGAATTATTAAACTACCTGGCAAGGGAGTTCACATTTCTCTCCCCTCCATCCTGGGGCACAGGTACAGGTTCCATCCAGAGCATTACAAGCCCCTCCATTAAGACACTGGCAGGTCAGGTTACAACCCAGTCCCCACGTGCCACTGGGGCAATTTATGGAGCAATCCACACCATGCCAACCTGCCAAGAAAAAAAAAAAAAAAAAAAAAAAAAAGATTAAAGTCAGAAATAGATCAGATTTTCCCCAGTCCTCTCAGAGGATGCTTTCCTCTGCCTGCCATGGGGCATGTCTCTGAGATGGGCAATACTGGGGTAAAATTCATTGCAGGATTTATCAGCAGCTTCAGCTGAGGGCTTGACCAGGTTGGAACAAAAGTGTTCAAGGGCACCTTGTAACATCTGTGCACAGCACACATCTGCAGATGGGTGCCGATAACCAAAAGAGACTGATGGAAGATCTGAAATGGAAACAGACACCTTGACATTTCACTGAGAAGCTCTAAACTACACTGAAAGTGTTAAGGAGTAGCCTGAAAATAATTAGGAATATTTTCCCTAGGCTCAAGTTGCTGCTTTCGTAATTGTTCCACCAGCATTCAACTCAGACAGTCCTGTAATTTAACAGGTATCTAACTGGGGCGGGGGGGGGAAGAGAGAGAGAGAAAACATAAAAGTATTGCATATGTTGAATTCTCATAGGAAACACAGAGGACCTTTCAGATGATTTCTGTACTTCTCTCCAAATACAAAAAAGAAATGTAATGGAAAATAGCTCTAAAATGCAGCATTCACCACTGATCATGCCTGATAGCAATGGTTTGCAGACTGGATAGACTGGGATGTGAATAGATTTTTTAAAATGTGATCATCCATTGGATTGAAGAGGAACAGTGTGAGGCAGACAGTCACATCAGCATCAGTGACACAGGCCAAGTTTCTAATTTTGTACCTTGTTTACAGTAAGTGGAGGGAAAAATAATTCTGCACTGAGACTGATCAATAGGCAAAACACATGCACAGAAATCAGGCTGCCTTGTGCTTCATTGATAACTTCAAATTTAGGGGTCATTTTAGGAAAAAAAAAATATCTTTTGTAATTTGGCTAGGAAATTGAGATACTTTCCCTCAACTGTCTTCCCAGGATTTATAATCTTCCTTTGTTTGCATGACAAGTACCTAGGTTTAGTTTAATTTTTGCTGTCCTTTTTCATTGTAGTATGATTAAAACTGCATGGGGTACAGGAAGATAGGATTCTGCATTGCCCAAGGAATATTTTTCTCCTCATGGCCCAGCTACTTCGCAGTATTTGCCTGAACAGGGTTAAATTAGCCCCACTATCTCTGGAGGGAGTAAAAGTTCCACATTTGCTGCACAACTGATTTAACAGCATCAGTCCCCGAAAAGTTTAGTTGCTATTTGTCTAGTAAACTCTATTTAGATGGAATATTGGGAAGGAATTGTCCCCAGGGAGGGTGATGAGGCCCTGGCACAGGGTGCCCAGAGACGCTGTGGCTGCCCCTGGATCCCTGGCAGTGTCCAAGGCCAGGYTGGACACTGGGGCCTGGAGCAACCTGGGATAGTGGAAGGTGTCCCTGCCAGGGCAGGGGGTGGAACAAAATGATCTTTAAGGTCCCTCCCATTCCTCCAAAATCCTTGGTAWAAATAAACCCCTCTAACACTCTCTTTTCTGTGTCAGCAAGTCAAACATTAGTTTATTCCTGGTCAGAGTCTCTGTGTATGGCTGACAAAATTCTGGCCCCCACACAGATGCAGACAGTAAACTTTTTCACCKATTTATACATTTTTAGCAAAGAAATTATTATTCATTGGTTCTAAATTACATAATTCTCTTTCATTATGTAGCATTCTATCCCCTATTGGCAGTTGATTCCTCACTTCTCAGGCTAATTAGTCTGTAGTTGTTACTCCTTCTATTAACTTTTCTCCAGGTAGGGAGTTTCCAACACACATATATGGAGTCTTTGCTATCTTCTTGTCTTCCTCATCTTCTGGTTTCTGCAAAATGTCTTTGTAGCCCATAAATTCTTCACTGCTTGTATTCATTTTGAGCAACACATCTCGCTGTATCTCCCTCCCCCAGGCTTTGTTCATTGAAGCATACCAAAGTAAGCTAAGGAAAACTTGAATTTTCAGTAACATTTCCCAAGCTGTATTCCCACAATAGCTGCTTATGACAAACTTTGCTAGATTGTGGCTAAAAGTGATTCAAAACTAACACACTGCCTATAGTCAACATACTGGTTATGGTTAATTAAAAACATATTATTCACAGTTAATGAAACCCATTAATTAAAAAAAAATTAAAAGTTATGTAATTTCCAACAAAACCATTCTGGGATTCTGGATGATTTTGATTAGGAATGCTGACATCAGATAAAGGGTACATCCCACAGACCTCCTGACAGAGCAGAGAACGTATTTTCTTCTCTGAGAACATGTTTTCCTTGTTTTCACCTCCCAGAGCAGCAGAAACATCAAGTGTCTGATTCTCATTAAGTTTCCTCTTCTCTATTTCAAAAACCCAATTTCATTTTATGGTTACAGAGAAATAAAATCTGTCTGAGACACTTACCTGCTTTGCAGGCACAAGAGCCATCCACAGGTGAACAGGTGGCCCCATTTTTGCAGCTGCACACAGAGGAGCAGTTCACTCCATATGTTCCAGGGAGACAAGGGGTACCACAAGAAGCACCCTGAATAATTAAAAAAAAATAAAATTAAATAGACTCTAAAAACCATCTGAGGAGGCTCAGACAATACAACTGACTCAAGTGCTACAAAAGCCAGAAAAAATACAGCCCACGCTTGTCCTAGGCTGTCACTAAGTTATCTTTGATTTAGGGGAGAGGGACATCTTCATGCTTTTGAAGTATTTTAAAGTATTTTTAAGTAAGTGTTAGTTTTCTATGATTTTCTGTGAGAGCTCAGGTCACATAGCCCTGATTAGATCAATGGACAGTAATAAAGAAACTCTTTATTAAACCAAAACACAGTTGTAAAGCAACTACAGAAAGCATTTTAATGGTAAATTGCGTGGGTATGTAAAATATTTTTAAGCGCTAATTTGGCTGACGTTTTCAGTTATTACTTTTACAAGAACAGTCATATTGTAAAATGTTAGATTAGCATCCAAAGCACATGTAGCAGCAAATGTGTGTCAAAGTTGCAGAATAATCTGTCCTAAAGTATAAAAAGAAATGATTTTGGCTAGAGTTTCTATGGATGGTGCATGTAGAGCTGATGATTGAAACCCATCATTCCTCCCTTTAACTACACCTCAACAGCAAGACCTCATTCTTACCAACATCTTATAATGCAAATAACTTCTCCTTCTAAAAATGCCTTCATTTCAGCACTGAGAACCTATCAGAAATGTTGAGTTTTCAGGGTCCAACAGCACAAGCAGTGCTACCCAAACACCCTCACTTCTCTTTCACCATGGTCGAGAAAGGACGAGGTGGCACCCTGAAGAATTTGTTGCACAACTGGCGCCGAAAACTGTGAAACTATGAAAGTGAGACCTCTTTTACCTTAAATCCAGGGGCACAGGTGCACTTCCCAGTGACGCTGTCGCAGTCAGCCCCGTTCTGGCAGCTGCAGATCTGCTGACACGACTCCCCATAGAAGCCCGGGGAACACGTCTCGTTGCAGTACAGCCCAGACCAGCCTGGCTTGCAGGAGCATTCCCCAGACATGGGATGACAGCTGCCATGAGTGGGGGATGAAAGGTTAACTCAGTAATTCAGGACTAAATATGGCATAAATATTATTTTCTTTCCACAGGGAAAAAAGAGAGACAGAGAGACAGAGAGACAGAGAGACAGAGAGATAGAGACAGAGAGAGAGAGAGAGAGAGAGAGAGAGAGAGAGAGAAGGAAAGAAAGAAACAAACAAACAAAGAAAAGCTGTTGCAGATGGGTTGCGTGAAGGGTCTTCTGTGAGATGATTTTACTTCCCAGAAGACAATTTGGTGTATTTATATAAAAATACGTGCCAATTAAGATAGGAAATGTAACATTATACAACATACAGACATTTTGGGAGGACATGGAAAGAAATAAAGGGATATCATTTTTCTGTCTCTATTTGAACAAACCTTTGCTGAAACGCAAAGTTTTTACCATAAGACAGATATCCACGGAGACAAATATTGAGAGTTTGAACCATTAAATTCTCACACCTTTGTTACATTCCCACTCTAACAGGATCATTTCAGTAACACTGCAGAAGCTCAGCAGCATATTGTCTGAGAAACATGATGAAGAAAAATAGCATGGCATCCAACATGAAATAACAACACAGCACCCCATCCGCAAAGCAAGAACACAAGAACATTCTTTTCATTAAATTAGTTTGGAAGAGGACAACTGGAATCTTTCAAGGAATGGTATAAAATCATCAGCACAGGGCAGAAGCCAGCTATAGCATGAGAGCAGTGACCTTTTGGGGAGTATCTCCCCTCTCTGCTGGCCATACCTGGTGGCAGAGCAGCTGCCTCTATACCTGGAACAGCAGTTTCATTGAAGGGCCACGCAGGCAGCTGCTGCCTCGTAACAAATGGACATCATCAGCTGTGCAAAGACATATATAGGCTGGGAGAGGGGACACAATGGGGTGCTCTGTAGCACTCTGGCAGACAAAGCATTTGCTTAATTCTCACCAAAGGAAAGCCTTAGTATCCAAATCCAATATATTTACAATGGGAAGACTGTTTGGAGATATTTGCCTCCCACTGATTGAAGTGAAGCTTCTTTAAGAGTCCTGGAAGGACCAAAAAAAAGCCTCCTCCGCAAAAATTAAATGACCCATGACAAGGTTTTGCAAGACTTCCTGACTTTGTATGAGAGTGTATTGGAAACTTGAGTATTTTTCTGACCATTTGAAAGTCTGAAAAAATACTGCTGCACTTTTAGGTGCTGAAACATTACAACAGCAATCTTTGAAATAGCTGTAGTGTAATATGGGAACACAACTTTAGTTGCAACTGCTCTTGGACTTGAGGCCTGCTCTTGTCCAAGTAAGAGTTTAAAATTGCTGAAAACAACCATTGCTAATCAGGGAAGCCATGGATTGTGAAAGTTGGAACGTCACTAGATATTCTGCTTTCTGCATACTTAATGCACACCCCATGGCACCATAAACATTTATGGGTCTTCAGGATATTAAAATACCTTTGACAGTGTTAACATAAAGTGAGAGGAAAGGCCTTTTCATGCAGAAATGGTTCAAAACTCATGGTGTTCATACTGAACAGCCCTGGATATTTGTTAGTTATGTGCATACCTGCCATGAAACAAGATGAAATGGAACTATTCTCATATAAAACACAGGAAAAATTATGAAAACACATGACACAGCAAGATAACCAGGTTTGTCTGCTCGCCTAAATTCCTGCAGGACCTCAAGTTCTCATCAGTGGAAGAACACAGAACAGGAAAAAAAATCAATCCACAACTAGATAGTTGTTAGGATAAGTATCAGGATATATTCGTAACATAAATTCAGTAGCACTGGCACATAAATCCCAGTATTCACAGAATCCCATAAATTCCTGATTGGAAGTGTGGTTTGTTGTTGGAGTTTGGGTTTTTTTTTTCCCCTTGCAGGAGAGGGGGAGCCCACACGCATGAGGAAGCACTGGATATGAGGCAGAGGCATTGATATTCTGTGCCCCCCAGTGAGTGTCACTGAGGCGTCCTTGCACATGTATCGACTGACGCCGAAATCAGTATTCCGTGATTTGTAATTAGATGTAGGAAGCCAAAGCACTTCTGGAGGTTTTTGATGGGTTTTCATGCAGTTATCTTAATTGCCAATAATGTTTAAATATTAAGGTAGGGAAACAAAGAGATGCTGAGAAATACTGGCTGTATATCCTCTTTTATTCCTGGTTGTCTGTTCACACTTGATGCAAATGCAACCAACTGTGTATAGGACAAAAAAGAAAACTACTTCTGGGTAGTTCATATTATATATTTGAATGACTTGGATGAAAGAGATTTTTTTATATGCTTCATTTACGTGTTTTGCTTTTAAAATATCCAACCAAATTGTGTAGCGCCCTAAAAAATACATATAAACATAAATATGAATAAATACATAATTTACATGAAAAGCTCTTGCTCCTGTACATTCAGACCCATTAGAAAAATGGAAAATTAAAAGACCTTAATCTTTACTTTAAAAACAGAGCCAAACTACATGAACCAATCATGTTTCCATTGAATTCCACCAATAAAACTGCAATCAATCCTACATATGTGTATCAGAAAGGGCATGAGACAAGGAAAAAAACCCCACTAGTGCTCATGTCATGAATAAATCTTAATTGTGTAGGCTGAACTGCACCAAGGGTGTTGGTACAAGGTTTTTACCTGTTGCTGTCCTCTGGGCCCCTCAAACAGATTAAAATCTCTCAAGTATAGTTATTTTTATGCCCTACAAAGCATTTAATAAAGGCTGCTGGTACAACGAAGGGCAAGGACAGGCTTGCCTTTCATCTCGAGGAGCTGACATCGACCAACAGCAGCAGCAAAATCCCTACAGCTCAGCCTACCCAAAATGCAAATAATGAATTATTGTCAGAGCTGTTTGGATGCCATTTTTTGTCAGTCATAAAATAGTAATAAAAACCAAAGAATGTGCATTTTTCAACTATGTATGAGGAGAAGTATGTGAAGAAAACTACTAAAAACGTAGATGTATTCTGGAACTTATGTACACTTTCTTTAGAGCAGTGTTTTTGGAGCTATGCATTTTTTTAAAATTAACCTTTAGTTTATTTCTGTATTAATACTAAAAACCTACAGCTCTAAGCCTACCCAAGTTCCTGCTTGAGGATATCTAAACCAGTGATCACATCCACATGCAAAAAGCTCTTATGGTATCCAGGGCCCCCAAAACAGAACTCCAGACCTACAGACACAAAAAATTTTATTTGTAGAAGGAATTCCACTCCTTTTTTTTTGTGCCCTGGATTACTCTGCTGCTAAATGGATTAGTGCTATGAAGATTCTCAGGCTACAGCCAGGCCAAGCAGTGCTTGTGGCAGGCAAGAGAGGGCTGAGGGTATTCCCTGACATGATTAAAGCGTTTCCTCGTGGCTGACTGACATCAAGAGGTGAGGACAACCAGACACAACTGGCTTCTAAAAAGATTCTCCAAAGTCTCAAGTGCCCATAGAGAGTTTTGTTTTCTGCATCATTATCCTGATTCTTGCTATTTATGGTCTTGGTCACTTCCTGACGCAAGGGGAAGGAACTTACATATATGTAAAATACACTTGTGAAGCAGTGAAAATATTTTTTTCTTCTCACACATCATGATGCTCTGGCAAATATGCTCCAGCACCTTCAGTGCGGTTAAGTGCCTTTGGATTTGTCATTCGGGGGGGAATGTCCAAAAAAAAAGACCAGCCAAATGCTGTTGTTTACTTGTGAACATTTGCAATCTGATTTGACCACAAGCTGTCTCTTCCAGTAGTATAAATGAAGGAACAGCTGTGTGGAACATGAATCAGAAGTAATCCCTGTAATATTAGAAATGGTATACAGTGCAATGCATTCCTGTCAAACCAGACTGCTGCAACAGTCTGCAGACAGATTTTCAGGGAAGTAGCTAAACTGTAATTCATAACACAATAGTATTTGGTGTGCTAGCCTAATTTGAGAGCTGGAGGGCCCTGCATTATTTACTTTATAATAACGCCATTAATTAATAAAGTGCCATTTATTCCTGAACACACTGCCCGTATAATAAATTGCTTGATTTTACATCCAAACAAGTCTGTATTTTTTAAAGGCAAATGGGATGAGCAGAAGCACAAGTACACAATTGTAAAAGTACATGACTGGAAGGGGAAAATAATTCAGTTTTTTGTCACACAATTTGTCAACAAAAGGTGTGTAGGACAACTCTGACAAACCACAAAATAACTGAGAGTTAACAGAGTACCTATTTCCATGCATGGATTTAACATCATTGCTAAATTCTGACTAAAGGCTTTTATTTTGTCTATGAGAAAAGCTGCATCTTATTTTAATGTACAGCAGCATTCTATGTGACACTCAGTAGTTCCTGTAAATTCATCTGACAGCTACTTTCAACAGCAAAAATTTAGATTGTGCTCACAAGCCTTCTCCAAGGTACTGTTATTAGTAATGCAATTGAGTGTAAGTGAATGCACAATGACCACAGCATCTAATCAGAAGAACTGTTTTGTAACAAGAGAAAGCTGTCTACAATTGTTCTATAAATATGCTGGCTCGCCTCAACTGACATCCAACACCCCTCCCTCACAGCTGAAACTCTGTCTCCAAATAACTAGTTTTTATATTTTCATAACAATATGCTCAAATGCTGTCAAAATCCACAAAAACTGGAAAAGTAGGGCTCATCACTTCCTGAATAAAGAGAGATGTGTAAAACCTAAACTAATGGGAAAACTATTTTCATTTGATTTCCAGGGATTAGATTTTACCTGCTCACTCAAAAAAGCACTTAAATGGAAAAAAAAAAAATGTACTTTTTAAACCCAGATTTACAATAGGTAAGGCTTTTGAAATTTTGTACTAAAATACTAAAATAGTCACCCACAGCAATTCTTATATATAGATAGAGACTGAGGGAGAGAAATGTCTAAGCTTCTCATGCCCAGCTCAGACTTTACACATCCACTGATTTCAATTCAGTTATTTCTCATCTACAGTAAACCAGAGTATGTGAGAGACAGCCCATGTGTACTGACTCTATGCAGTGAACAATATAATGATTTATTCAGGTGGCAAACACAGATAAAGGTCACGCTTTGTCTTAATATTTATTTCATGGGTCAGAGACCAAACACAGCAGTGAATGTTATGATCAAATACGCTTAAAAGTAAAAATTCAAAGTATCTTTTGGGTTGGTGTTTTCATTGTCATTGTCAGGGAATACAAAATACTTACAAGTCTGTTGCTGCTTCAGTTTGCATGAAAGTATTAGAAAAATCAGAAAATACCCCTTTTCAGGTTGTATTTGGATTTCTGTGTTCTATTTAGGAAAAACAAAGCAGGGTAGAGGGTGCAAAGCCTACCTCCAGGTGTTGGGCATGTGGCAGGGACACTTTTTATCACACTTGAGGCCGTAAATTCCCTCAGGGCAGAGCCTGGTTTCACAGTGCTGCCCTGTGTACCCTGGCTCACAGAGGCATGCACCACTGATGTGGTAGCACTTCCCACCATTCGCACACTTGCACGTCTCTGCACAATGCAGCCCATAGCTCCCCACTGGGCACTCATCCTGGCACCTGTGAGGTAAAAAAACACACCCCAATAAACAAACAAAAAATGTTGTATTTCCCATAAATCACAGCTTCTGGAAGTTTAAAGGAAATATGGTTTATGAGGAATGTCGTCTACTGGTCAAAAACACCACTTAAATAAGAGCAAAAAACTGTGTAACTTGGAAGAATCTTCAGGACATCAAACCCCTTCTTTTAATCTGATTTTTCTGACAGACGAAAATGAAAATCAGTAAAGATTTGAGTTTAACCCACATGGGGAAGTAGCAATGATTTTTGTTGCTGCTTAAAGAAAATACATCTTAAGAAAGAGACTTCTTCACCAAACTTTTCCTCTCTCATTCACCAAGTTCTGAGAAGATAGATACTTTAGCCAACAGATTTATTTCCTTACATTTTATAGATGGAACATATTGTTTAACCTAAGGATCAGTCTGTATCTTTAGCCTGACTACTAGAAAATAGAACTTCAGTATCCCRCTTCTCAAATTTGCAGCTCATTAACTGATGATTTTCTGGATAGCAATTTCATTTGGCTATGTCTTACGAGTTTGATGTCTTCAGCTCTGTCTTTCCTGTGTTCTACARAGGAATTATTAAATTCTGAGTGCCCGTCATGTTACAGATTGTAAAGAAAAATACTACTTGATAATATAACACATTATTAATAGTTCTATTTATTTTTATTTCTGTTTTTTCTTATAAATTCAGCTTTTCTGTTTTGTTTTGTTTTGAGGTATGACTAGTGGTTCATTACATACAAATTTCAAAGACGCATGATACTGCGAAATGTAACAAATTAGTAGAGCCCTCTGACTGAAGTAAAATGGGACATGTTAATTTCATGCTTTTGCAGTCTTTTTCTCAATCTGATGCTGACATCCAGAAGTTTCAAAGTATTTGTAACTCTGTCCTAACTGAAGTCACCGATAAAATCTTCTTGTCTCCTGAGGTGTAGCATAATAGCAGAGCTAACAGAATAATAATGGAGCTAATTACCCTGTATCAATGTTTCCTGGTGAAGTTATACAAATAAAGCTGTGAAAGAATTTTCTTCAAATGGCAACCAGGAAYCCCAGCCAAACTAGACAAAAGTTAACCTTGATTCTTTTATTTTTTTTAAATATAACTTGCAAAAACCATCTCTTTGGAAGGTGGTGTGTATGGGCTACCTCAGACAGTGCCCACACTGTCCTCTGACATGAAATAAGGATCAAGTCTAGAACCTTGCCACTGACTCCTTCCTGACCTTGAAACCATCTCAAAAAATGAAAGAATTGAAAATACAGCTCCTTTTGCAGGAGAAGAGGGAGGTTCGGATTTGCAAAAGTGATCAAAATGCTGCAAACTGTAAGGCATTTCAGATGAAAGTCAGATTAAAGTTATTACAATATGAAAATTTAATTACTTTTAGAAACATCAGCCTAGAGCAGTGTGTAGACACTTGTGTGGTTACTCCTTTGATTTTCCCTGGAGCTCCTGTATATGTCTGCCTAAATGCATCTACCGCCTTCTGCACTGTTTCTTCACAGAGACAAACATAACTCTGGCATGCAAATGGCTCTGGACTAATTATTTCTCTTCTTCTTGAGGTCTTTTTCCACATTATGTCTGGCAGAGCACTTCCCACGTCCTGTGAACACTCATGTGGGGAGTGGATATGGTTACAATACCCACAGCTGCTGGCAGAGATCCCCTGGACTGACACCAGTGATCAGGCTGCTGCTGACTCCTGCAAATGAGTTGTGTGCTGCTTAAAATACATTCAGGAAAATGTTCTTTCATCGCTTTCCACTGCCTTCAAAAGTGATGTCTCACTCTATCTTTACAATCTGCCAAAGCCGACTTACAACCATCAGAAAATGAAATGCTGCATTTCATTTGAGTGGAGCATTTTTAGGAGACAACTCTCCAGACTGCAGCCTTTGAAGAGGGATTGAACGAGCCTCCCTTGCTGTTGTGAGTGCCAGACATCTGCACAAACCCACAAGCCTCCCTCCTCACCCCTCCACCACAGCCCAGGCTGCACCGTTCTGCAAGACACTCCAAGTGAGGAAGATCACAAGAAGTGCCAGAGCACAGCAGGAAAACAGTGAAAACCAGGAGTTCCTTCACAGGAAGTGTTCTTTCACATGGACTTTCAACTTGCAACCCAGCATCAGCTGAGTGATACAGCAAACATTTCATCATCGAAATCAGCACTTTTGATCGTATCTCAGATACTTCCATTGCTCTTTCTACTAGCTTCTTTACTTCCCCTGTTGCAGCAGAGCCCTCCAGACTCAGCAGCCTGGCAGGAGCAGGTTCTCCTTACCGTTCCCCTGTGTAGCCTGGGCTGCAGTGGCAGTGACCCGTTGCCGAGTCACARGTCCCGCCGTTGTGGCACTGGCACTCCTGGGAGCAGTTCTTCCCATAACGACCCTCAGGACAAGGCTGACCACAGACCATGCCCTGTGAGTGCAGAAGAGAAATCTTAGAGTTGGGACTGCAGCTTGAATGAACATGAGAAGAAATGAAGGAAGATCAAAGAGACCCTGTATTACTCTCCCAGTGCTGATCTTGGAAATGCCAGACCCTTCTCCAGCTTTAAACATGTTCAAGCACTGGAGGAATAATCTTCTAGGATTTCCATGTTGAAAGTAAAAGCTCATGAAAAACACTCTCTCTAAGCACCTGTGAAAACACTTACACATATAAGATTAACTGATGTCAAGCTCTTCCCAACTTATTTATTAGGAGTAATATATAGCAATATACCCAGGAATGCCCTCCAGTGAATAGAGGTGTAAGAATCAGCAGCTGCCCTAATGTCTCAATTATTCTACTTTATGGTAAGTTGGGTTTTTTTTCTGATGAATGAAAAAGYTGTTTGCAATTTCACTTAAAGAAGCACATCCTAAAAGCTTAAGTAGCATGATTGCTCCTTTCAATGGGTTTTGAATTTCTGCACTGCCTTTTACATCCTTGGAATTAATCACTCCTGGTTGGTGAGGGAAACATCAGTACATAAGACTTTTAAGAAGCCATTTCAAGGAAAAGGTATTTATAGACATTTCATCAGACAAAAAACATCCAGGTATTTCACCTAATACAAGACACTGCAGAATTTGCACCTGGCCACTTTAAACCTCCCTTACAGGAAAAGCAAGGAAAAAAAGGTAACACTGACAAAATACTGTTTCACAGAACTGAAAGTTCTAAAATTAAAACTTATACTTCAATAATTACTTGGAATGGAAAATTACACAAAGTTCTAAATAGTCACGCAATAATTAACACACATCCTAGTATAAAATTCTCCTCACTGCTTCATGTGCTTCATCTCATTTTTAGTAGCTGTGTTTAGGCAGATAAAGGGAGTCAAGAATTTATGCAAATATTTGTACTTCATGACMAATAATTTTGCTCTTCTAGCATGAAATGCAATAAAAAGTAAAAATGGCCATATTCCAAGCTAGGTAGTTAGGTGTGCTACTCAAACTCATAACCAGAGATTGTATTTTATAGCATGTTTTCTAGTTGGTAAAAAAACTGGCCACTGCCACAAGTTATTCTCAGTATAATAATATAACATAACATAACATAATATAATATAATACAATATAATCACAAGGTAATTAAACAATCAGTAAATYTGAATTTTCATACAAAATAAACATTTAAATGGGAAATATTATGAAATGCTCATGATCAATATTATCAGCAAATGTATTTAAAGAATTTATTTGGGTCTTGATCACCTTCCAGCTGTATTATTTGCCAACTCAGAGCAGGCAGCCTGATAGCAAGAGAAGGCAATTTGCAACTCCGAGGTCAGGCCTTCCTTCCCTGTCCTCTGATAAAAGGGAAGGAAGCCTAAAGATAAYGTCAAAGATCTGATGTCCCATCTTCTCCCCAAAAGTGAACACACTATCCAAAGGTTTGGGCTTTTTTCCACCCACTGGAGATACAAAAATGGGCACAAACCTCAATATTAATAAACACAATGGTGTCAGCTCCTAATAATATCAACTTCCACAGATAAATCAATGACTTCCAGGCAAGATCTAAAGGATATTACTTTGTCACAGCACAGCTCATGTCTTTTGCTTCCCAGAATCTGATACAGTTAAAAAGGCAGTGCAGAATTGGAGCATTTTCAGTAGCAGATGGTTTTGCAAGMATTTTACTTTAGTCCCTTATGCTAAAATATGTTTCTCATTACTCCTGGCTACAAGCAGACTGCATTTGCTATCCTCGTTTGCTACCCATTTTTGCYTTTTTTTTTTCTGTWAAGATGTACAAATATGAAAGTTTTGGGGGTGTTGTGGGGGTTTCAGAGGGCRTTTTTTACCATCCACCCTGGCGGGCAGGAGCACTCCCCGGTGATGTGGTGACAGACGCCTCCGTTCTGGCACGGGCACCTCTCCTCGCACTGTGGGCCATGCTTCCCGGGGGGACACAGGTCTTCACAGCTGTGCACAGGGTGGGGACAGCACAGACACCTGTTACCAAAGGCCCCAGATTTGTTTCCAGTGCTATCATTATCAGCTCTTCAGGCCAAAAGCGTGAAGCACAAAGCAGTGTTACACAGAGAGATGCGCATTGAGTGTTGTGCGGCATCCACACAACAGATCTAAGGAAACAGAGCTGGCATTCTAGGAATTACTCCTCCCCAAGACATCTCTTCATACACAGTTTGGCACTCATTCACTGATGCTGACACAGCTCTGCAATGACCAAGGCCAAACAACTCCATGTTTCAGTGTCATCTCCCAAACCTGTGGCCAGACTGTGACGGCCACRAGGAACCCTCTGCTGCTTCTTTTTTGTGCATTTTAACCCGTCTGAGTCAAGGCTTTTTTTTCTCTTGGCCGCACATCTGAATGTGCCCTGCAACATAGGTTTGTCCAAACCTGCTTGGTCAGAATGGAAGTCCATGTAAACTCCTCAAAACTCGTATCCCGCCACCCCAAAGAATGACACAGCCATTGCTTACAAGGCGCCGGTGTATCCGGGGGGACACCTGCACTCGCCGGTGACGTGGTCACAGGTGGCTCTGTTCTGGCACTGGCATTTCTGGTGGCAGTTGTTGCCRTAGGAGCCGGGGTCGCAGCGCTCCTCGCAGCGCCAGCCCTTGAAGCCTGCAGAGCAGTGGCAGGCCCCAGTGATGGGGTTGCACAGGGCCCCGTTCTTGCACTGGCAGCGGCTGCTGCAGTGGGGTCCCCAGTGTTCGCTGTCACATGCTGGACGGGCAGAGGGAGAAAAGTGCAGTGGTTTTAGAGCAATTTTTATGGTCACRGCACTGGTGGTGCTGCAAGTCGGCCATGCAACGACAAGAAAKAAGTTATGAAATGGAAATAATTATTTCTCCTTGGTCCTTAAGGATTGTGGCAGGCAGATCAGACTTCATTTATGCCATTTATGCAATTGATCCTTCTCAAGAAATGCCAACATCATAAAACACGAGGCTGAGAAATAAATGCATGTTCAAATCTCTTCTCAAAACTTCTCCTTATGACTCTGCCATCAAACCATGAGTTTTCCTTTASAGAGGGAGGTCTTGCTAACTTAAAGAAATGTAGATTAAATCCACCAACAACTCTGTGAATCCAACAAGGAAGTTGTTCAGTGTAGACTTACGATTTCAGACAAATCAAAGAACTCCTACTTGTCCCCATAATAGCAAATATTTCCTTTGCAATCCTGTAATATACTGACAGGGCAAAAGAAAACACAAGAAGCACTTCACCAGGCAATAGGAAATTAACAACTACATCTAGATGAAATATGGTTATCCAATGTGTCTTTACGATCATTCAAGTCCATCTTTTCTTGTCTGCCACAATGCACCCCATTAAAGCCCTATAAGCAAACAATTCAGAGGGTATTTCAGGATCAAAAGAAAAATTTAATGTTAAGGAAGAAATTTTATCCTACACAACACAGGAGTTCTGTAAAGAGCCAGAAGATTAGGGTCACCTGGAGTTCAACAGGAATGTGTTAATCATATGGTTAAATGATCTGATTTTATTTTTATGTTCTGTTGATAACAGCAGCATAATGGGAAAGCCTCAATTGCAGCAACTGTAAGCCCAGGCTCTCCTCTTGGAGATTGACAACCATTGTTCTTCCAGTCTTCTCCTGGGGCAAAAAAGCCAGGCAGAGAACAGGCACACTTTCCTAGACTAATGCAAAGTAATTCAAGAATGCTCCTCAGGGTAGGAATTATTCAGCTGTAAGAGCTGTTCACCCAGGCTACACAAATAAAAAGGAATTCGGGTCTTTTCAAGAATCTACTCCTTAAGGTTGTTGTTGTTGTTTTTTTTTTCCCCAGGATAGGTCACTAGAACATGCATCCATAAATGGAGATATTGTGAGCACTTACACACAACAAAATACAGAGCAACAGAAAGTAGTGTTATGTATTATAAACACCCAGCAATGCTGCTGGGCTGTAAGGAGAACTGGCATCTTATTATTGGCCTCTCTCTTTAAAGAGGTGTGGGTTTTGTTGTGGTCTGCAGCAGTTTTGTAATGCACTGCTGCCTACAGCACACTGCATCACTCAAATTGCCTTTTGCCATGATAACTTTCAATATTTTCAATGTGTCTGCACAGAATAGAATGTGTAATCCTCCTGCTCAACCAGTCAGGAAACTAGCTATTTTGGGATATAAAAAATACAGGTACGGCTGTCAAGATGCCTGAGACAGTCACATGTTCTGTCACGATAGAGCACAAACCCCTATTTTTTTTAATTTTTTTTTTTTTAATTAGCACGTTAGTCTGCATTCAAGATGAAAGTCTTCTTCCTTTCAGACAAAATTTCAATTTTTGCCATTCCTCATGGAAATATTAATAAATCAAACAATAATAATAATTTTAAAAAACCCCCACAAACAAAAAGCCCTGTCCAGACATGTCTGATAAACAGGWGAATTCAGACTGATTCCAACACCACAACTGTTCCAGTGCAGAGCTCAGGCTAGGATGGAGGCAGCCAGAACATGCCCTTTCTACAAAGATGGGACTAGCAAGAGAAGATTTATTCTTGGTTGGTAAGTGGGAGGTTGTGYTCTTTTACCACCTGCTGGGAATAGGGTATTTGGTGCAGCCAGCAACATTCCTGCAGCTTCCTGAAGACCCAGTGCAACAAGTCTGAGAGCCACAGACCAGAAACTTACTATCATCCAGCACCCAGCATCGCCCAGGGATGATCCACTGGCATGACTTTCTCATTATGTTTTCAGGAGATTATTAAAATAAAAGCACATCCAACAGCTGCCAATAGCATTCCCAGCCTCTGGACTATTCTCCTGGCAATGGCCAGGTAAATAACAAATACTGACTTTGCAACCTTTCATTACATTCCAGCGGCGGTGCCAGCACGGCGCAGGTTTGCCACAACCCTTCCCATAAGGTCTGTCACCAGCCTTCCATCCACCTGTGACTTATGGGCAGAACTATGGAGAAATGTGCAGGATTAAGTGGAAYAAATAATAATACTGAACAAGATGGATAAACCACGTATTTTACCTCTATGTCCCCTGACTGATCATCAATAATATTCTCCACATGAAATCAGAGTGATTTATCAGAAACTGATGCTCAGTTTACTACTAGAAAAGAACGCAAAAGATAGAAATGTTTCCTGTGATGACTGTATTAATTTTAATTAGTTTTGGAGCTTAATTTTACCAATTATTACATCAGACTGTTTCTAGGATTCAAAGACTGAGAAAGCTGGGCCGGAAGCCACAGACATCTGCCTATTTGGTGGAATAGGACAGTCTTGGAGTTAATGACTACTGCCACGTTACAGAGTGTCAGGTGGAGTTTAATGAGAAGAGCTCTGGTCACAGGCTCACATGCACAGGGCACACATCACAAGCGGGTACCTGCAAAATCCTCATACACTGATTTTCTGAACAGATCCAGGGCTGTGATACCATCTCTCTCAGCACAAGGGGAAAGGGGAGCAATGCATAAAGACCTGTGCTCTCTCCTTTGCTTTGTTGAGCAAAAGCAGGAATTCACCTTTGGAATRAGAGCACTGCATTGCATAAGTTCTGTTTAACATGAGCACTATAGTAAGAATCTCTAAGGATATACAGGTCTACCACAATGAAAATTCTTGCTGATACTGAGGACCAAGTGACTTGAGAAACAGGGAGAAGCTTAAGGATTCAAAGGTAAAAAAAACACYTTCAAGAAGAAACTGAAACCGGTGATGGAAACTGCTACCAATTGGGGCCTTTTGTAGCTTCTTTGAAGATGTAAAGTTCTCCTGTATAGCGTATGATTTCCTTCTAAAATAACCATAATGCACATTGTTATTGTGCTGGGCTAAACGTGGTTTTATGCAAATGTGAATACAAACTGGGGTGGTAGGAGCCTTTTTTTTTTTTTAAATTAGTATTTTTAACAATCTGGAACACATATAGAATTTGGCAACTATTTTATTGCTCTTTATAAACAAAAAAGCACTTTAAACTAAATATGGTCTCATGCTTTTAAGGTTTTTTTCTGGCTTTTACAAAGTGTTGATTTCATTACAGGGCAACAAAAAAAAGTGCAAACAAGTCCTAGTTTATTCCTGATAAGCCCACCTTGACCACCTAAAATACTGCACTTGTCTGAAGGTTGGCCTATAATAAGACACAAATAAAGCTATCAGATCAAGCCAAAGAACAGTTCAGAAGAAAAACCTCCTTAGACAATCTAACTTGCAACTACCTTTTATCTATGCCACAACTTCCCTTAAAACTTCATACTCAAGCCAGACAACGTTTATTGCAATGCTATTTTTAAAGATCACTTCTTTTTGTGCCATTGTGGGGGGAGAAGAACTACAGCAAAACTAAGATTTACAGTTCTTGCTGTCAGTTTCTTGCAGGTGTCTCATATGTAGCACCAAGGCAACCAAATGAGATTTTAGTCTATCTTACCCATCTTTATGCAAGACACATTGCAGTGTGTTCCTGGAAATACATACCCACTGTTTGAAAACAGAAGAGATTTTTATCACTTCATTAGCCATGTATATTTATGGTCTTTTAGAACAACTGGAAACAAAATTCCCTACCACAGACAGCAGGGAGTGAATACTCCCTCCCTTGGAATGCAATATTGTGAAATATAAATTTAAAATAACATAACACTGGCAAATATACATATTCCTATCTCTCTGCCCTCAAAACTCCCAACACAGTTTCTTCAGAAAGTTTCAAGCAACTACAGCCTTTATTAAGTGAAAGGTGATTTCCTTTGCTTCAGCATGTAAAACAAACTGAAGCTGCCCATAGCTTCAACATCCTTCCTCCCTTTCCCTTTCCCTTTCCCTTTCCCTTTCCCTTTCCCTTTCCCTTTCCCTTTCCCTTTCCCTTCATCACAAATAGGCAATCACAGACAGTGTGAGTAAAAAAAGAACACTATTGAGAAAACTTTGATTTATCCAGAGGAGTACTCAACTGACAGTCTTGTTACTACAAACAAGACTTTAATCCCTGGACATGCCCCAAGGTGTGACTTCCAAGACTCGACAGAAGGGAAATCCATTGATTTTTCTAAGCAAAAACATGACAAAAATATGGATGTTATCACTAATCCATACTCACACTACCCCTACTGGAAAGTCTAGAGAATGTTCTGGAAACTACTCTCTGCTATTTCCATCTGCAGATCTAAATGGATTGCATTTGTTTCCCTTAGAATATTTCTGCAGGATAGGAAACAGGTAATAACTCTCCCAACTGGAATTTAAGCCAAGTAAAAGTAAGTTCCTGCTGATTTTGAAAGCTATAAATATACAAAAGTGTGTTTTAAATTTGACAAGATGCATTATGTCCTTAGTGACATCAGCCTGTCTGTCAGCCTGGACAGCAAATGTGAAACATGGTGAACAGAAACTTTCAGAGATGAGTCAAAAAAACCAGGAAACAAAGCCAGCTACTCTCAAAACTAGAGTCAAAATGTCTTGTAGAAAACCTTCGAAGTATTATTTCATAACCATGGATTATTCTSCATGTAATTTTCTTTTTATTTTGCTCTGTTCTAGTCATCTCAAAACACTATGAAAACGGCATATGCATATTCAAAAAAAAMCCCAACTTTATTTCTTTATTTTCCTTCAGAGAATCATTCATAATAATTATAAAATACCAATGCCTTTTAGTAAAAGACCTATTTTACCTACATCCCAGACACAAAAATGCATGGATTTTTTTTTTTTCCAGAATGCCATTTCTATTGGATCTGGAATTTTCTTTCAGTCTTTTGTTTCTGTCTGATTGCATTTGTTATACTGTAGGCCTTTTACCCTGTGGCATATTTTTCATTGTAACTTTTTGTTTTGTGTACAAGAAAGGATTTTTATTCAAAATGCTAAGCTTAAACATAATTCAGGGGGTTTTCTTGTTTACTTTATAAAAGCCTTTTGATGCGTGAAGTGGAGGAACAATGAAAATATGTTTTTCAGATCTTATGGAAGACTGGAACTATATGCCTTTCACATGCCATAAATTTCCAAGACTCTTTAAAGTGCTTTGGACAGCAGAACACAAGGATGGATAATTGATAAGGAAAAAACACACAGATGGTTGTTAGTGTTCATTTTATCATGTCATTGAGATAAAACCTCTTAAAAATAATTATAATTACAGGAAAATTTTTAAGAACCTGCTTGTACTACATCCTGTCCGTGACCCTGATTTTGCACAAATGTCCTTGTAGAACCATAAATTAGCTTTTTCCATTTTTTTTTTTCTGCAATGACTTGAAGGTCATTTACTTGTTTTCTTTAATTAGCCACAAATGGTATCCTTCACATCCTTGAAAACCTACTAAGTGAGCCACTGAAAATATGTAAGCCCGCCAATATATAAGGCAGATTGAAATGAAATCAGCACTAAAAATACTTGTGCACTGTTACTAGGGAAAAAACCCCAAACCCAAAGACCTTAGTCAAAAAATCAGCTTAGGCAAACAGCACAAATTACTGGGTTTCCAAAATGGTGAAAAGCAGAAATAAAAAGTTTCTCTGGTCCAGAAAATATTTACAAAGCAATAAAACTATCAGCATTTACTGAAATGCCTTTAAGTAAATCTCAGTATAAGTAAATTTAGTAACTTTTTTTTGTAGAAAGCATTTTTTGTCTACTTTTACTTAAAGACTGACACTGTAATTAAGCAAAATTCTGAAGCATGGCCATAACATATATTAATTTCCCTCGTACTTCCAAAACAAAATGGTTCATTGTACCAAAAATATACTAAACATAAGAATATTATTATTTTAAATTCATAGTTGTACTGAACCTCTAAACAAGCAGAGGTGCTATGTAGCCCTGGAAATTTTAATGTCACTTACCACAGTGACACTGTAGTGGCTGCTAAAAATGAAGGTGATGACAACTTCCATTACTATCTGTTTTTCCTATTTGCACCTCGTCTGACTTGCTGGTGGATTAGTCTCTCAACTCAAAGATATTCAGCCTCTTAGAGGAGAAAATGAATTGTTCAGCTGGAAARACTGAGGAGAAGTCAGTCAGGGAAGTTACAGCAGCAATAATTACAGAAGAATTACGGGTAGTGAACATAGGGATGACACATCAAATATGAACAGGTTAAATTTAAAATCGTTTATGACCTGCTGGCACTTTTGTTTAAGAGTTGGGCTGGGGGCAGTTCTGCACTACTTGAATAAGCTATTTCTCTACATTTTCCATAAAAGTAAAATAGCTGCCTGCCAGGACACTGCACTTTTGCCTGTGTGTTTACCAGCTCCCCAGTTCTGGAAACCAAGCCTTCCTAATGCAAGGATGTGGTTAAAACCAGAACTTATTTCTGCAGTCTGCTGGACGGCCTGGAAAACTCAGGGATGAGCTAACTCCCTAAGCATATCTTGCAAGCTGCACTAGTCAAAAAAAGAAAAAAGGAAAGCAATGCCCTGGCCAAAAAACCCCCAAGTTTGGGAGGACTCTGTGCCATCAAAGTGTGCAGGGTGGTTCCAGGCAGGTACYATGGGGGCTGCCTCACTTGGGGTACAGTGGAAAAGTCACACATCCACCTCTGCAGGGTTAAAGCAAATCAAGGGCTGCACTGGGAAACTGGCACTGCCTGTGGCTCACGTGAGTGTCTCACACACATTAATGCCAAGGGATCCAGTTTCTGCCATGGCCTGCATCTGCCAAGTCCAATGAAGAAAACAGCAAGATTTTCACGGAATTTGTGAACTTTACAAAACACCCACAGCTGTGAAGGAAATCTGATAGTAGCAGAGCTACTGTAGCTTAAAAGTTACCTTAATAAGCCCATTTAAAGGTAAAAGTTTCTCTGAGGTGCCAGCCTTAAACCTGCAGCTTAACATATTATGGAAAAAAATCCAGTTTTCTTCTCATGCTTTACAAAACCCTGGAGACAAATTATGTCTTCATGCCACTTTTTCCACTCTCATGACTTCACACTATAGTCCCAATAAAGCTCCACTAATCACCAACAGAATCAAATTACAAATTAAAACCCAGTGATTCAAACAAATCTCAAGATTATTTCAGCACAATAAAAACCGAAGAATCCCACTCCCATTTTCACAGACAATCCTAATCATGCTTTGGTCATAAACCAAAGACATGTAATTCCCTTTTTTTCTTTACCACTCATGCCAGCTGGGGGGGAACAMAAGGCTATAACCATTTCAGACGAGTCAGTGTAATATTGATTTTTGCCTCTGCTCCAGCTTATCCAGAAAGTGTCCTATTGATTTTGAAGGAATTATCTGCAGACTGCTAGGCATGAGAAGAAAAACAAAGTGGATGTCCTGACCTGCACACCCACTCAAAACTGACAATCAGGTTCATATGTTAAGAACAAAATAGAATAGAATAGAATAGAATAGAATAGAATAGAATAGAATAGAATAGAATAGAATAGANAATAGAATAGAATAGAATAGAATAGAATAGAATAGAATAGAATAGAATAGAATAGAATAGATAAATAAAATTTATAAATAAATATGAAGTAGTGTTGCAGGAGTGTGAGCAGAATTGGGCAGAAAACATAAATTACAAATGTACAACAGGGTTTGATCATCTTCAAATCTACACAGACAACTACTAGCACACGTAGCAACTTTTATGGATGACTATTCTATTCTCCACCTGCAGTCAAAAGCGCTCTTAAAAACAACCCAATATGACACATCCCAATTAAAAATTTGATAAAACAGTAATTTCGTTCAGGAGGGAAAAGTTGCGTCGGTTTGTTTGTTCTTCAATGAAATCTATTTGTTTAACCTATATTTAGCACTCTGTGCACTTTTGTTAATATTGCACTTGCCCCCAGCCCCGAACTGTCCAACTTATATTCCTGGAATTCACAARAATTTCTTCAAACAGCTTATGGATTGTGCTGATTCACTTGCTTCACTCMCTCTATACTTTTTCTGTCCAATCCCTTGTCCTGACTATTGTGTTCAGTCAATAAATCTTTATTACAATAAATTGCTTTGCATGACTGTCATCTCTCCCACTAGAATGCAAGTGTTCTGCAAAGGAGTGATCTCTTGATCCAAGTGGCATTTCCTCTCAGATATATCTACATTATCAGCACYTTCTTGATCCACCTCATACTGACTTTCACTGCATGCAAATACTGCCTAATACACACTACTTCTTTTAAATAAAAAGAAAATACCTGAAGAAAAATTACACCTTGTGAAGGAAATGTTCCCCAAGGAAACATTATTTAATTAACAAACTCCTAGGCCAGCACTCAGGTTTTCCTTGCTGAAGAATAGGTCCAATCCTGTTTTCAGCTCAGTTGGGACGTAATTTTTTCAGAAAGGCAGAGGATGTGGTGGGGAACAGAGTTATGGTCTGGGTTAGAATTGAGCGCTGAAAAAAGACAGGCTCAGCACTCTGGTCAAACCTTAGGCCTTCTCTCACTAAACTAAGAGCAGCCACTGACCTAAACAATTCAGGAATTGGCAAGGAGTCATGGCAATAAGGAGGTAATGTTTGCTACAAAAGAAAATGGGAGTCGCCCAAAAAATTTATTCCCTCCTGGGAAACAACAGATAAAAATCAGTCTGGGGGRTTGGCAGATAGACAGATGCTGCAACAGGAGTAAATCTGTTCTCAGATACTTGCAGATAAAATTCCTTTGTAAGGAGAATAAACAATTCCAATAGAGATAGGACAGCAATTTGGAAGAAAATGTTTAGTTCTGCAGTTTTACAAAATGTTTGGTCCCTAGGTAGAACAGTTCCTTCCAATATGTGTGGGTCCATGAAAATGAACAGATGACATCTGGAAGTTGGCCTAACACCTCACCCTTCGAGGATATCTCCTGTTCAGTCAGAGCATTTTATCTGGTCATCATCAGCCATAAAATCCCTGAACTTTTGCCTCACAAAAACATTGGCCTGTTTGATTCCTCCATTCAGTTAAGTAATGAAAATGTTTATTTGATGGACATTATCATAGTAGGGMAATATGCATATATTCCTACCAATTAATAACCTGCTATATAAAAAAAATTCTTTAAAAACAYAGATCTTTATTTTGTATCATTGTACCTTTCTGTGACTGAAACTAAAACCAAGTTGGGGATCATGCAGAAAACACAACTAAAGGCAGAGTATCACAATCTTTTATGTAGGGYAAGCAACAAGAAAGCTCAGAAAGCCAAACCCCTTTCACTTACTATWATTTCCATTGCTATCCACTGTTTTTCAATTCAGTCTGACCTGTGCTGTAGCTCTTCAGACAAGGCAATCATGAACCGATAGCAGCAAACGTCAGCTCTCAAGGCCAATCGAGTGAAATCAGCAACTTTCTTGCATTTGTCCACACAGAAGGGGATAAATCCCAWAACAAATGTGCCTGCAGCACATGCACAGGAATATCCCTTTTCTCAGCCTACCCCTCCTTCTCCTATGGCTACACCACTGATCTCAAACAAATTTTGGCAGTTCCAGGTAGCCCTAACATCACACAGGAGCCCTTAGAGGATAACCGGCCTCTCCAGACTTCACTGTTCAAAGGTACGCAAAAGGAAACCAACTGAGGAAGAAGCAGAGGAAAAAAAACTGCACATGTACTCAGAGTGAATTATACCAGAAGGGTAAGAGAAATGGACAACAGAAATCCTGTGAGAGTAAGGGTTATTTCCAAAGGCAGATTTAGAGGTTCTGGTCTCATCTAAAGCACACCTTCAGACTTGAAAATCTCAATAAATAACATTATTTTTTCAATCTGTGCTGTCTAATGATTCACACTTCTACAGCATGTTTGATTAGTTACAGAAGAGCTCAATACATAAGGTATTCAGAAAGAAAGATAGTGTGTTTTGACAATTTGACAATTCAGTACATTAGATTAAGACCTTACAGCAACACTCTGTTGTGAAAGAACAATGGCTCTTTCAGTTTTAATGCCTTATGCAAAACTTGGGTGTTTCCTTGGAGCTATATATGAATCCCAAGCATACAAAAAAATTACACAATAAATGTAGTTACTAATTTCTAAATGGTTAAATTCTTCCTCATGCCAACAAATGTGCTGCTGGAAAAACAGATCGGTTCCAGATGAACTGAGTTATGATAGCAACATGCTTGAAAATTGAAGAAAAGAACATTTCCCTTTTTTGTAAAAGAAAAAHAAATGAGAGTTTTTAATTTTATAGGAATAATGTACTACGTAAACTAGCAGTGTAACATCTTTGTAATTTGTTTGTTAGGAATTTATAAGGTCTGTGGAATTTAACTTGTACATACAGTTGGTTTTGTTGTTGGCTAAAATACATTCCTTTCAACTGCACAGTCACTAGCAAAGACCCACCTTGAACATGACTATAACAAAATATGTGGTTTTATGTTAGCCTCAAAAATATATTTTAAATACCTTAAAAAGGGAGCCACAAGGCTGGAATAAATAAAGAATTATAATGAATTGAAAAATTACTTTGAGAAACTGTATTTCAGCCAAAGGGAAGAAAAGGTAATGATTTGTGTTCTATACAATTCTGCTCCCCTCATGTCCTGCACATGCTCTTATGGCAAAAGGAAAGGAGAAGAAAGTGGGAGAAATTTGAGCAGAGTACAATGGAAAGACATTGAGAGTTCAGACAGYGAAGAGTGAAGGGAAAAATGGCTGAGTCAGAGTGAAAAAGGAGGACAGAGTTGTTAGGAAGGCTTTCCTCATTGCTTCTAAACATGACCTGGCACCACCAAACTTTGCACATTAATAAAATAAAAACTGTGAGATTTTCTTGCATGTAAAATAAAATTATATCTTTTCTCCAGATGCTGTGCTATCGGCATGTTTCTGAGCACAAAAAAAAAAAAAAGCTCATTAGTGCTGCTATGTGGGAACACTGTTTGCAAGTAAATGAAGAAAAATCAGGTTACACAGAGTAACCTGATAACTCAGAAAAAAGCCCCGATCAGAGAAGAGAAGCCCAAGCACAGAACTGATGATTATCTGTCCAAAAGAGAGGACAACCCCATGGAAGGAGTACAAGAAGACAGSCAGAAGCAGGTGAGAACTCACCACTAGAGCAGTTAGGTCCTCCCCAGCCAGGCTCACACTGACAGGTGTTGGGAGCAATACAACGGCCATGGACACACTTATCAGCACAGTGAGCTGTCACAGAAAGGAGTAATAAAAAAAATTAGAGAACTGCTAMCACTAGGAAAAACATTCTTTAAAGTGTTCTATGATAGTCCTAATCCAGTTCTTTTGTGTATTAAGTACCTCTTACAAGCAAAATAAATACCAGTGTATTAATGTTTGGTGGCATCWTTTAAAAATATATTTCACTTCAATCTCTTCTATTTCTCCTAAGTTTGAAGACTCCAGCTAAAAATGTGTTAGTATTACTMAAATACTTCAGAGGAAATTGTCCAAATTTACTGAAAAAATAAAAGTATGATCCAGGTTGGAAACCCATGTGACCATGGTCCTGGGCAAGACGGTCTGTCTGGCCCTGCCTGAAACTTGGATGGGATGACTTCCAGAGTTCCCTTTCAATCTCAACCATCCTGTGACTCTCTGAAGCMAACCCTCATGCCAAGAAAAAGAGAAGAACATCAGCAAGCATCCAAAGAAATGCTCTTTTGCAACAGCATGGATAAAATATGATTTGCAACACACCAATATTTCAATAGTAACTTTTCCAAATGATTGCATAGTTCAGTTGAAGCATAAACAGTGACAGTGATTAAAATAAAGCATGACATATAAAGCTTATGGATCACTACAACCTTTATTCTAAGTCCTAAAGAGAGCTGCCTGAAATTTTTCTTTCTTCTTTTTTTTTAATGATCTGCAAGCACGTTTATAAGTTATGTCTTACTTTGAACAGATCTTTTGTTTGAAACATCTAAGAAAAAACTGAAATGGCTTTGATAGCCAGCATTATCAATTAAAAAATATAATATAACTAAGAGGAAGAATCTCTGAGCAGCAACAATTTGCTGGCATTATATTAATCACARAATACCCCTAACTTTCCAAAATACATACACTCTAATAATTTCCTTTTACTCTTAACAATAATAAAACTTAGGAAATGTGCACAGGATGAGATTTTTGTTTGTACCAACATCTACAGAGAAACTAAAGCAGAAATCTGACTGATATACCAATGAATACAAAGTTATCAAGGTGAAAAAAACAAAGTGGATATTAAATAGAAGTTCAGTGGGGCTACATGTGAATYGCTGTGGTTCTGAATGGATTGAAAATGTTCTAGAGTAATTAGGTATTTAGGTAAAATACTTCCAAATGTTCTGAGTTTTTCTCTAGTTAAAGATGATGAAGCACATTGGTGATCTTTACCACACATTTAGTGTGTCCAAGAAAAARGAAAACCACACAAAGATTAATCATATTTAAAATATTTTTTGATTATACGGCATTCCAGCCATTAACTGTTTATTATTTCTAACAAGMTACTTTTCAGACATGCTCTGAAATGATCTTCATTAGAAATCAGCAGGAAAATAAYAATTTTTAAACGTTTAATGAAGCAAGGCATTAACACAAAGCATTGTTCAATTTATGTATTGTGGAAAGACTGAATTCAAATAATACATCACARTTTTCTGTTAGTCTTGTAACTTGACGTGAATCACTTGTATCTTTGAAAACTCCTTCCTAATTAGTGCTGCCTTGGGTACTGAGRCTCTCTACAAACCAAATGTGTGAAAAACCTTGCCAGCAAATCATAAGGCAACAGGAGGTCACTGTAAACATGCAGTGTGAGTGCTTGTATGAATAACCCAGGGAATGCAAACATGSTCAGCCCAAATTTCTGAGCACTGAGCCTTAAATACAACAAGGCAATGCTCCACCACCTCCTCTGTGAGACAGCTGGAACAGAATAGAAAAATACAGTTGCAAGATACCAGACCTATCTCCTTGCACTGCCCCTCAATGCCACACTGAGCACATGGATCCACATTCTGGACATACATAAAAATCTCTTCTCTAACCAAAAGAGATTATTCTCCAGACACCTTCTGGGCTAACTGATTCTTGGTAACTGAATCCTACATCTCTAAGGGACAGCACAGGTAAAAAAAAAAAATATTGCAGTGGACATGGGGATGAGAGAACCAAAATTTACTACACAGAGCTACAAAGATGTGAGTACAACATGAAAAGCACCTAGAAAAAGCTGACAAGACATGAATGACACCAAGAACAGATAAATTACTTTCTCTTGGTTTTCTCTGGAATTGTTGGGCATGCTATTAAAAAAATACTTACATGCACATGCAGATGAAAAACTTAACATGAAGGGTTGTTTTTTTTCTTTTTTTCCAAGTGACTGGTGTGAAGAAGCACCAAAACCTCCCTGGCAGCAGTTGCTATGTCTTCTTTTTTTTGCAAGGGAAAGCTCAATTATTGTATTAAAAGCGATCTGGGTTTACTCTTCCATCTTTGCTTTGACATCTTACTTGCCTTTTTGTTTTGTGCCTTACTGTTTTTTCAAGATCTTTTCTACACTCTAGCCTTCATTATCTGATGTTGAAAGAAAACTTGAAAAAATATATTTTTATCTTTGATGAAAGTTTATGCATGCATTTTAGGATCTGTTGCTTTTTCACTTGGAAAAGCCAGCCATAAACCAGTTAACATAAAATTGAAACACTTTGACTGAAATTATGCAGATAAAGTAAATGACTGCAATGTTTAACTCCAACTTCATCCAAATTAATTGGAACAACCATTTGTCATGGGAAAAAAATCAATTATCTATTAAACTACATTATAAACATGTTTTTTTCAAATAAATCCTTCACTTCTATACTGTATRTTAGAACATACCCCTTGTCTGATCCTTTTTCCTGTGCTTGATGGCTATTTGCTAGTAAAGTGAGTGATACCCAGTTATACCTTAAGACAGATGGTGCATTTTCTATTTCATGTTTTGAGGAAATTCAACAGGCATAGTTCTCCATTAAGGTTCTTAGAAATGTACTACAATGGTAGAAACTAAGTGAAGTTAATGTTCAACCTTTGCTTGTGTGTCCATCTACAAGAAAACCACTAGAAAATGCCTTAAAACCTTTGAAATCTTTCTTTCCAAACACATGCTAAAAAAAAAAAAATTTTTTTTTAAATTGCACTTATTGAAAAAGTTTCTAGTCTGTAGCTAAGCCTAGCATCCAAATGTCAAATTTCCTAGGGATTGTCAGAGATAGTAGCAGACAAGTGGCAGGAAATTCTTTGGAATAAATAAGAAATTTAGTCAACCACTCAGCCTGGGGTGGAGTTGCTAAGGCCAGGAGTGAGCTCCTTTATAGAACTTCACAAAATTACTGTTMTGCCTTTGTATCTGCATATAAACTGCATTTAGATCATCTCAGAAAGTGCATCATGTCTCAACATTGCTATACGCACTGAAATTTTTAAGAGCAAAAAAACCAATCTGAGGTCCAGTTAACCTACTGTTCTACAGAGTTACTGGCAACAGTGAAGACAGAGGTGAGAAATTTGTACATTATTTACATCCTCTATAAACAGGGGTTTCATGAGCACAGCACAAAACACTCCTCTTTAGTCAAAATTAGTACTTACTAACAAGATATCTACACTTTTATAAAACAGTCCAAGTACTGATCCCATATAATGTTGGATTTAAAATTAAAATACAATTTGTCAACCCACCTGAAGACAAAATTAAATGGCACAACTAATAAGACACAAATTCCTATTATTTTCGAGAAGAAGCAATGAAATTTCAATTCATGCAATGTTGAGTCATACCAAAATCATCTAGCAGTAGACTTTTCTAATTTACCTTTGTAAATTGAGAAGTCAAAGGAACAAAAACCAAAAAAAATATCAACAGCACCACAAAGATTTTAGCCTTTTAGAGGCATCTTAAGTCCCTCCACTAGGTAAACAAAATGATCCACACTGCACAGAAAATAAAACTGCAGTAACAGAAATGCTCCAGCTGGAGATCATGAAGACTGAAGGTCTCTCTTGTCTTCCAAGGTCACATGAATGCAAACTCAGTTACACTGAAGGATCTGTATTTTCACATAATATAAAGTCTRAGGCATTCCACAATTACTTCAGAAGTCAGTGCAGATATGTCCTGAGTATCATCAGGCATATTTTTATGTAGTAACAGGAAAAATTAGTATGTCCAATGGTATTTGAATTTTTCAGATTCTGAATATCATTGTGGTAATACAATGAATTTACTACATATGCTATAGCTATGTAAAAGCTGCAGTCATGTAAGAGAATCACCATCACAMCACACTTGTCATCACATGATGTATAACACATTTCAAAAAGTATTCTACCTAATAAAAAAATTAAATATCCTTATTCMTACATGCTGTATAATAACCAAATGTAGTCAGAAATTGGTTCTTGTAAGTCTAATATATATATATACTACAAACAAAAAGGCTAAAATCATTGCCAATCTGACATCAGATGTAGTAATTTTTTAAAAAATATTTTGACCTTGCTTTTGCACATGCAGCAAATGTTTTGAAAGAAAGCTTTTTTTTTTTTCAAATTTCAGGACATAAAACATGTTCTTAACAAATACCATTTTAAGACCTCCTTGGGTCTGTACAAGGTCACACAAGAGAGAGAAAGAACTGAGCCAAGGTAGCCGCCAAACTCCCCAGACACCAATTTTCCCARTTTTGGATTAGATGAGGAGACAGGGCTGTGTGCCACCCAAAAAAGATGCTGAGACCCCCAAACAGCTGTTACAGACCTCTGTATCTYTAAGAGAGGTTCAGCAGGAGTCTACTGGGGTTTGTTCCAAAGAGAAARGACTTCCATTTCCCTTGTGGTTTTAAACCTTGTGTTTATTTACTGTGTTGGAAAACACACTGATGCTTGCACTGTGCATTTTCCACACGATCATTAGTTAGGACTACATCAAGGCTGGCTGGCCACTTGGACATCTGAAATCCAATCATCCTGTCATTTGCATCTGCACAACCCCAGCTGGCTTCAATGAAAGCTGCACACGCATCACTGATGAGTAACTGAGTTCCTGCAACTCAGCCTTCACAAGCCACTCATCAGAGGGGGGTCACACCAGCACAGTGATGGATGTATGGAATCTCAAAGCCAAAAAAAAGCTGAACTTACGGACACACATCTCCCTGCTTTCATAGAATCCGGGGCAGCACTGGGATTTGCGCCTGTACATAGTTTTCTCACCATGTCTGTAGGCAGTACGGTAACTGATCCTAAAGAAAGCAACGAGTGTTTGTCACATACTTTGGTTCAGAAAMAGGACAGGATATATTCTTACACATTTCAAAAACATTCAGGTGTCATAAGATAAGAGGAAAAAATGCTCCAAGTGGTTTTGATTTATCTGTTGACAAATTCAAGAGTCCAAGGGGTTACCTGACATGCCTTAGGTTCGTGTATAGTCAGAAAGCAGGAGAAGAAGTGGGAGRTTTTCACTTGTGATGGTTCACACTTATGGGCATATTCCTGTGAGGAAAATGTTCTACACATGTCACCAGTTTTTAATCATTCAACCTTTGCTTGCTTTCTGCTTGCACATGAAGTTTCCTTTAACAAATCTTTTTACTTTTCTTTCAAGAAGCATGCACTTCCCTCAGAACACAACACTGCAAGCAGCAAGAGATCCCCATGATATTTCTGAACAAATGCACCTTGCAGGGTCTGGAGAATTTAGTTTTTTGCCAAGCTGTTTCTTTTCTGTTAGCACTCCATGGGATGGTACACTCCAACCTGCTAATAAAATGTATGTGACTTTGCTTGGACAAGCATTTTTCATTTGAATTTGACATCGATCACAGCACTTAGACAGGCTGGACACTACAGCTAAAAAWTCCTACACATCATGCTTGATTTTGAATCAAGAATCTTAACAATATCAGCAGATTGACAATATTTGGATTTATACATCACCTGTGTCGTGTGCACTTGAACCAGTTTAGGATGTCAGTACAACTGGTGTAGTAAATCTGATCAAAAGGATGTGGATATGACTCTTGCACTGTAACTGAGTAACTGGGGAGAGACAGAGGGAAAAAAGGAAGATCATCAGGCAAGTCTTTTTAGTACAGTCTCATTTAATTAGGTCTTTTACAGAATCCTGTTACAGAATGGAATAAATATAACAAAATATTCACATCTAAAAAAATGAGACAGAAAGCTTGCAAAGAAAAATAAGCATGCAGAGTCATCATGTTTCTACTGTGTAACACATTTGATGAAATTCCACTACTTGACATTTAAAGAAAAGTAATGTTAGCCTAATTTTTTTTTCAATCAGTACACCTGTATCTTAAATAGGCAGTAAATGGAAGTAGTGTATATTATGTATTCTCCTGTGGAAACTTTTATTAATGCAACTGGATAACTGAACAACTAGTTAAGGAGCCAGAAAATTAGGTTTCTCCTGTTATCACTCAAACAGGACTTTCTGAGAAATTTCTTCTAAAAACTGTATGTGGGGCCTATAGAAAGACATCCAGTGCACTTAGATACTACATGAATGTTAAAACAGAAATACACCTGAGTAGTAATTACTGAAAAGTTACCATGCAGGCATACCATCAAACAGACTATTCAGCAATCAGAAATTAATGAATACTGAAGACTATACTTTCTTTTGCTAACTGGATAATTTTTAACAGAGAACCACTCACATCACACCCCACCATCAGAAATACTATATGAAATCCTACTATTATTTTTTGCCAAATTACACAATTATACAGTGTCCTAAAAACAAATCTATGCTGAGAGCCTCCAAAGCTGTCAGTAGAGGAGCAGAGCCCTGTCATAAAACGGGAAAATATTGAATCATCCTAGAAAACTCTTCAAGAGGTTGTTTGTGCTGGCAGCCAGTCCTGGACTGCACAAGGGAGCTTGAAAATACAGGAATGCGTGGGAAGCTCCTGCAGCAGGACTGATTCCTAGGACCAGCCAAAACACTAAAGAGCCTGACCAGCTCTCCCTCACTTCCACTCACACCCTCTCTGACCCCTGAGCACCAACTGCAGAGTGATAGCCACAGTCACCTCATCTTGCTGTCACCATTTACGCCAAGGGGAAGCACATGCAGAGTCATCCATCCCTAAATGCACACACCCTACTCCCTGTTTTCCTGCATGAAGGCAAGCAGCCCTAATCCACTCAGCTGTTCCAGCCCAACAAAATACCAGTGGGCTKCTGGCGCTTGCCTGAGGCTCTGCCCTCTTTCCTTGAGGCAGGGCACGCTCTACCCTTTCTCGCAGCTCATTTGCAAAGACCATTTTAGTACTAAGAAGGTTTATTTTTTTATTTAAAGCATACAACAGTGCCAGTGCCAGTGGCAGTCAAGAGCTTCTGTCTGGGGCTTTGCCGTTTCATACTTCTGTCCCTCTTGTCACCTGCTTTGGGCAGCAGCGTGAACGTTTCACTAAGTTTATTTGGAGCTCTGCCCCATTTCTGAGACACAGCCCAAGAAGGAAAAAAGTTCATGCAACAAAGTGGGCATGCTTGCTAGATGCATATTTTGGTATATTTTTCCTTCTGCAGATTTTTATTACCATGTTTTTAATTATATTATGCAGTGTAAATAGTTGTATGCTGGGTTTCTTTCCCATTTTGCTTTCACTATGTTGTAGCTTCTCCCAAAAATACTTTCATCTACAAAAACTGTAAAAAAAGCACACAAAATAGAGGACGGTATCCAGGAACATTGTAGAAAACTGCCTGACTACTATGAACAGGTATTTAATATGGTGACTACTTCACATACACATTATTTTATGAACTGTACACTGCAGCTGAGGCAGAGGTGCCAAATGCTTCACATGAAGCTCTGGTAAATTCCAAAGGAAAGTCCTTAAGTGTTGGGTTTAATTTTTTTAATAGAGAGACCTTATAAAAAAGTAAATRCATGTTGCAATTTTCTTTGTAAAGATTCAGCCATAGCAATCGCAAATGTACAGTGGCTTAGCAGCACTCCCCATGATTAAGCGTAAAACACAGTTTACATTAAGTACGGGAAGAACTGGTGTCCTCAAGTGAACTGTGAAAATTAAGACTCTTTCATGGACCAGCTGATCAATTACAGGCACAACAGTYATAGTAACACCAGAAGCCTTGTTTTCACTATCATAATCTTTACAAAAGAAAAGAAGTTCAGCAGATGCTTGAGGCACAACCTCTCCAACCCATTGTGGCATTTTGCAATTCACGTGAAATTGGATGAACAAACAGACCAACTACATTGATGATGAATTTCCTTTTGCATGTTATAAATTTTTGAACCTCATCAAAATAATTAAACAACAAATCAGATCCTGTGAGTGCTGAATAGAAGACAATCAGCCTAATCAAACTTGGCCAAATTCCAATATGGTTAATTATATTTTGCATATGTAAAACTTCTTTTTACCTAAATTGGAAAGAGATTTTTACTCAATTCTTATACCCAGATGGTTGTGTAACACTGCTAGAACCACTAGTAGTGTTTTTTTCTTTGCACTAACCCCTAATGCAAAGCCGCATTTCAGCCCACTGTTAACTAACTCTTACATATCCATGAAATCACCTGCCCATGCAGTAAAGTGAAAATTTTCCCCCCATTTTTRAACTCAGCTAAAAGCCTTCAGTAATTTGAAGCACACCAAGTAAAGCAAAGCAAAATTATTAGATCACAATTTATGTCATTTATTTTTCCAAAAGTAAAGCATTACCTTTCCCAGTGGCTACACACATTGGGATCTTCCAGATTCAAAGACACAGCTGAACCCATCCAATGGTACAAGAGTATGACAGGGAAGCCAAAAAGGGAGTTGAAATGAACGACCATCTTTCCAAAGAGATGACTGTGAGAAAAAAAAAGTTAATACATTAATAATACCATACAGCATATAAAGTAGCTAATAACGTTGACTTATCTATAATCAATGTAAAAATCTAAAGCAAGGAGTACTTCAAGGAACACACACTACTTGTCCAGCAGCAGCAATACCATGCCCATTTTGGAAGAAGAACCCAAATGGAGCAGTTTCACACAACATCAGCTTGTGGACAAACTGCCTCTCAGGGGTCCTGCTGTCCCCTCCAGCTGCAGCCACCCAGGCTGGGTTCGCTCAGCCAGGTTCTGCCCACACTGAGAGGAAGAGCTGAGGTTTGGGATAAAGGCTGGCACTTGCTCAAGACCACAAGAGTGAAGAGGCTCAGCTGTGACAGAACCAGGAAGCTGCACGTCCCTCATKTACAGGAAAGGTTTGTGCCGCTCCACATGCTCCCCATGGCCAACAGAGCCTCACGTGTCACCCTGTGCTGTCACTGCTCTTTGAACATGAATCCCCAAAATTTAATTCCCCATCCTCAGTTGGCTATACAGTTTTCAAACAGAATAAACATTCATTTAAAAAAGCTGTTGTAGTAACACAAAGGTCTAAAAATATGATCCTAACACTTCTACTAAGCAAATTATTTTAATTTGCATGCTGAAACACTCCTAATCCAACAGGTCATTAATCCACAAATACCAGAATGAATGCTATTAACATGTAATTTATTTGTAATGACTTAAACTACATTTCTGTTTCAGTGAACATTTGACCTTATTTCCTCACTTACACACTAATTGTAACATTATGTGGTTACAGAGATAACAAAAAAAATTAGATACTTGAGTCTAATCTGTAGTATAATGARAAAATTATTTCTAATAAATATGTTTGATTTAAAACACATATTTTTAACAAAGTAAATTAATCCAAAACCAGCAATTTCTTACTTTAAATATTATGGAACAGACTAAAGCAAATTACATCCATCACTTTATTTTATGAGAAAAAAGACCACAGGGCCATGGGAAAAAAAAGAATCAAAATAGTCCTACTAAACCCTTACTTCCGAAGTCAACATAAAAAAGCTCACAGCAAGAAACTATTGTATTTAAGGTATCTGAGGATACAGAGGTGATCCCACTTTGCTAAATTATTCTTGAAAAATCAGGCTGCTAAAAGATTTTTCATGGTCTGTAACTATTTCTCTGCATGCAGCAAAGTAGTCAATGTGCAGTTATTTAAAGAGCAGYTGTATTTTCAGCTAATAAGTTGAAGTGGTGATTTCATTGAAAATACTCAYTTTGATTAAGCAGACTGTAAATGATATTTCCCTTTTTTTTCTTTTATTCTCAACTTCAGCAACTTTCCTTTTGCAGGATACATTTAACAAAAATTAAAATTTAAAAAAAAAAAAGAATTTGCATGAACCCCCTAGAGTAAAACTTGATTGCATTCAAATCTTTTGCTTAATTATTAAGGAAAATCAAAACAGAAAATCAGTACAGCTGATTAGCATTGCTAAAGTGTTGATATTAGCAATAAAAGATGTAGATGACTCATTTAACTCTTGCTGCCTATGGTTTGCACCAAGAAAAACTGTTTGGAGATTCACTTTTCATACCATATATTGCTCAAATTATCTCAGTCAATAACACAATAGTATTATCATTACCTACACGTGCATGGAACTTGTAGTTTACGTACTGAAAACGTTCCTTTTGAGGAATGCCTTCCCAGTGCAAATTAGTACATACACGAGACAGAAAAAAACAAATGGTGTTTCACCACCAGGACTTCCTTCCACAACAGAACACTAAAATCTTATTCCCTGTCAGGTTTTTCTACAGCATTTGAGGCAAAGTCTCTTGTTCACAAAGCTGTATCTTTATTTTTCTTTCGGGCAGGAACTTTAGGGTAGGTCCAGTGTCTGTTTTTCCCAACTATAATCCAGGCCCATGATTTAAAAATTTTAACAGGAAAGCAATGCAGCTACATGAAACAACTGCAGAGTACTTCCCTAAATCTCTGTGAACTAATTAAGGAAATTTAACTTGTTATATATTTATTATATAAAAATCAGATAATCAATAACAGTCATGTTAAAAAATTACCCTGATCACCCCAAGGTTTATTATTATTACTAACAAGCTCACTTTAAAATGGTAATGGGTAACCATTATCATTACCATTAACCAATTTTTAATGGTAATGGTTAACAGGTGTACAAAATATACTCCCATAAATTACAGGTACTCCCCTAAAATACATTTAAACTTGAGCATCTGAATTGCAAACATGAATTGCATTTGTCTCACTAGTAAGCTGAAAAATCATGTATGTGCCTTACATAAACACAGATAGTTAACCATTAATACCCAATATCTGAGATTTTTAGGCACTTTCTCTGCCACTACCAACTGTATTGACACTTTTTGTTTGGTTTGGGTTTTTTCCCCCATGCATAGTTCAGGACAATATCAGAGAAAGAACAGATAACTAAAAGAAAGGCAAAAAAAAAAAAGCTTCTTCTTTATGAGGTGAAAATTTTGACATGTTTACAAATTAATCTCTCCACCCACCCAGAGCTGAGCCACAGGGCACAGAGCTCTCCCTCAGATTTGTTGTAATAAAAGATAAATAAATAGAGGTGGAACTGGGGGGCAAGACAGAGGAAGGTACGATGGACCGTAAAAGAAGAGAAGGTTGCTCAAGGCTGCAAAAAAAATTTTTTTGGTCAGCAAAATCAAGTGCTGCCAGAGAATAAACCAGGATTAGAACTGCATGAGCAACAGAGAATAGTACGACACAGTTGCTAACATGACATAATGGACTCAAGACCAAGGGAAAAGCTGATGCAGCTTTCCCGTTACAGTTGCAAAAGCATTTTTACCATTCAAACATGAAAAATGCTGCAGAAATGGGCCATTTAGTTAGAAAACAAACTCCAGAGTAGTGAGAGSCTTTCATACTCTGTCATGGCATATCAAAGGTTTTACAGCACTCAGTCCTGCCTTTCTGCAGCGATAGGGCACAGGGACATCAAAATGTTGCCTGAGCTGCAAACCTATGGGCTATTCTTAATTGCACTGACACGGCAGCAACCTGCATGTACAGCAAGTGCTACTGCAAAAAAAATCTTCTCTATGCCCATCATAGTTTTCTTCAAATTTCAGACTGAATTGTAAACCACAGAGTCATCTGTGCAGAGCCCCTTGCAGGTGTCTTTGCCTTCACACTCTCTGAAGCACCCCACATAGACTTGGTGACTGCAACTGGAAATTACAGTTCCACATGAGCTAAGAGTTTTTCAACATTTTTCGATGATTAGTTGTTGGGTCTTTCACTTCCTTTTCCTTTTCACAGAGCCTTTTCCATAACACTCTTCACTCCTGAGGCTCAGCTCCTCTACCAGGGACAAATTTGCTTATAATAATATCTCTCTCACAACTGATGTAAGGCAGAGCAAAATTTGAATCTGACCTAATCTTGTCAATGATGATTAATCCCATGTTAGCTTCATGAAAAAAAATCCCCCACAACTGATTGCTTTTATTGACTACATTAGAGAATTAATGGATAAAGGGCAGAAGGCGTTTTCCCTTTGGAAATCAGTAAATCAGTTTGTCACATGAAATTTCACTCATAAAGCAAATACGAAATAACCTGAATTAGGAGCATTATCACACAGACCTTAGGCTGGCTGAAGATGTACAGTCACACCAAATGGAAACTGACTAGTCTTTTCCCAAATCCTCAAAACATGTCACTCCAAAGGCAGCATTGATTGTCACTGTCACAGGGAGCTCAGAACAGACCAAGCTGGCAGGGCTGAGACTCTGCCTGACAGAAAATGCATGGGATCTGCACAGCCAGCATGAGAGTTTGCTAAAGGATAACCCAACAGTGCCTTAAACTGAAGTGCCCTAAGCTTTCACACCCTCCATGATCAGATATTATAAGAGCCCTTCTTGATGCAGCTCAGTCAGATCTGACCCTCTTCACTTGTGCTGCTTTACTTTCAAACCTCACTGTGAAACAGACTGACACATTTGGAGAGTCCAAAGGTGTTGAAGATGGGCTAAGCACATGATATGGGAAAAACTACTCATTTAAACTTGTGTTTGAAGAATAACCAAATCAGAGGCTGAGTGTGCTGGAACAAGCCTCCTTGGTGGAGACAGATAGGCTGCTACTTTTTTCAAGTTACGTTACTGTGAAAAATAGATCAGTAATAAATTACCATTTTTCTTTGGTTATTAGATTAAATCGTTTTTATTTTTCAGTCTTTCTTTAATATTCAGAGGCCTCTAAGAAACTGAGGTTAATGTAATCACACTGTTTGTGTGYGTGTTCTGGCCTCTGCCCAATGACTTGTAAATTTATTGGTCACTTAAACTGGAAGCAAAAGAGGGGAAGAAGTCTTGAATTGTGGAGTTCCAGAGAATCCAGTGATAATGCACAAGTCTGCAGGAGACCAGGCTTTATCTGCCCATAAGTGATGGAATTATCAGTTTTGAAAGTTATAGCATCACAGTCCTTTAAGCAATGATATAATTTCACAGAACGCATCTCTCCACCATTCTTACTAAATATAAATGTAATAATACATGACTTGATTTTAAATAACAGAAAACACCCTTCAAGCTATATTAAAACTGTAAACTGGAGTAAATTTTGTAGTTAAACTGTATTTTTTGATTTTTTTTTTTTTCTACTTAAACACAAATATTTTCTGGTGGAAACCTGGAGAGGTTGGGAGTTGTCACACTGCACACTGTTTTGTAAGCATCAAACAACCTCTTGGATTGCAATTACAAGCACGGAATGAAATAAAGTAACTGCAAACACGAGAGGAAACAGAAAACTTTACCACCCAGCAGATACRTGGATTTGCAGTAGTAATGCCACATGGTTCCAGATGGAATGGGTGTCTGAATAGCATGGATCATGCTGCAGCACAGACCCAAAAGCACAGGAATACTGCAACAAGGTCCTCAAGGACTCTGTCTTTCCCTGCAGAGCACTCAGCAGTATCATTTACAAGACCTGTTCTTACTCCAGAAAATCACTTGAGAGTTTCCTCTAGGAACTATCCTCTTGAAAAGCAAGATTCTCTTTGGCCTGCTGACTTCACTTACTGCCACAGTGAGAGTTTCTGGAGCTGGTAAGCTGGCAGGGACCATATATCCACTTCTCAGTCCTCTTCTCCCACAAATTAGCATTAAAAGGGGAGGAAAAGAGTCTGCACAAGGCAAGGAAGCATGGTAAAGGCAAATGCCAGCATGCCAGATACTCTGCAGATGGAGTCATTATTATTCCTCAGAGAAAGGCTGCCAAACATCACAAACATAGGGTCACTTCACTKTAGCTGTCATTGTCTGCTAAATTAGGGCCCTTTCACCTGAAAGTATTTCCATTTTTTCCCAGCAGATAGCAAATAGAGGTGCTGAGACATTAAGGTTACTTATAGCCCATGGTATTCTATRTCTAAAGATTATTTTCATGGGGATCCAGCAGGATGAGCTGTTAACAAAAATCTWTTAGCTAAATATGCTGCCCTTTTATATTTTTTTCTACCCAGATTTAAATTTATCAAATAAAGACAGTTAAAGCTGTGTCAAATCCAAACAAAAGTTTCTGAAAAGCACACTTTGAGAAGATGAAATAGCACCTTGAACATAAATTCTGACATGCTTCTTTTACACAAGACATTTCAGGTGAAACATAAACTATGTCAGGGCCATACACACAAGGCACCTCTCAGCCCTAGGCATCTTTCCCAGGGTGGATGTTGGGAGTTAACAGCTAGTTCTCAGCAGACAAGGCAAATAACATGTAAMATCTATACAGTATAGGCTTGAGACAAAAATCATATCCCCCTTTGCTTTTTTCCCCCTTCTCGCCCTTTCTTTTCGTTAATTAATATATTTAAAAAATAGTTTTTCAACTAATGCATTCCTTACTGAAACATCTCTTTATATTAATTCCAGGTCTATTTTAATAGTACAGATGAAGACTATAATACTAAGTAAAAATRGCTGAATGCATGTGTTTAAGAAGAATTATTTCTGAAATTAGGTATTACTATCATGTATGAAAGCTTTATTATGGAGTTACATGATAAAGATATCTATGTCAATTTTTTGTCATAGTCCCTCAGCCATATACCATATTAATCCGGTATCAGATTCTGATTTTTTTTTTCCCCCTAATGAGAATCATTAAAAGACGACATTGCATTCATGGATGTGAAAACTTCGTGGCTGCTGACAAGTTGTCTGGGACAATCCTGTGGTTGCCTAAATACACCAATGCCCTGGTTCCACTGCAGTGGAAATTATCATTCACGGTTTTACCCTCTCTTGAACAAAGTTTCAGTGATCACTCTTTTCCTATTACCAGCCTTCCAGACACTGTGTCACTTTCAGTTTATTGCCAGGATATATAGGAATACAATCAAAGGACTCAGATAATTACTTTAGCTTCCTATGCAATTTAGGATCAATTTCAAATGTGCCCACCTTCCTTTAAAAGCCTTCTGCTCTTCAGCCTTCTTCAAAGACAGCCTCTGTTTCCCTCCTTCCCTCCCTTCCCCATCACGCGCATGTTCTCTTTTTCCACATACATTTTCATCATACATTAGATTCTTCCCTTTCCTAGACACAGCCTCTGTTATCACTGGCAAAATTCTTCAGTCTGCAGCTCCCTGCACTTGTCACAGCCTTTCACTGGACCGTTTCATTATGAAAATCTGACATACGAACTCCTGCATTTGTTTATAACTTCTAGCTGCTAACAATATGCTATAATTTGTGAAAAAATCTGCCAGCAACTCTGCTTCAATACCTTTGTCCTTGTAAATCATCTAGTGAAATGCCATTTCGCACGTAACACCTAGCAGAAAATAGTCKTTCCAGCTAGCTCCTGTTTTCATGATTTACACCAAGCATTACACTCCTGTRATTCTTTATCACAGCTTACAAACTTCACTTTTCAAATTATCTGCTTAAAAAAACAAAATTAATTAATTCTGATGCCATTTCTCCTTAACAGCTTCTGAAACATTTCAATGCATTACAGATCAGTTTTTCCACCTCCAGCAAAGCATCTGTGAGCACGATGCCACCACCACCCTACAAGGAAAGTTCAAAACATTTTAGCAGAAGAATGGGGAAAGCAAAAGAGTTTCTTTTGACAGCTCATTCATTCACTTCTATCTTTTATTTTGGTTATTTGTAGAGGTTGGAATGGATGTAGTACTCCTGCACTCAAAGGGGAAAATGGAAGAACATAGTTAAAACCAAAAGTGACTGGTTAATTCCAGTATTTTAAYAAACCAACAATTAAAGGGATAAATCCTATCTTTATTTAAGTCTTGAAGAACTTTCACAGGGATTACAACACAAACTCAAGAGGCCTTTAGACTGAGCAACATGCAAAAAATGTGGTTTTCACGGTAAACTGGCTTAAACACATTACATCATCCATAAACCTTAATACAAATTTAAAACCGTGTTTGCAGTTGTGGAATTCTAGTTCTTGAGGAATTCTAGTACTTAAGTCTTCCTATCTGCCAGTGGACAAAAAA
>QVAJ01000568.1:147627-159195 GCA_003546035.1 Mixornis gularis | reverse complement strand
AGAGACATAAACAATGCAGGTGAATGTACACACGCACAAACTGTTCAATACACTCCTACAGTATCAGCTGAAGCTGTAGGACAAGATGCTGTGCTTTAGTGAATAAATAAAACCCCAAGAAATAAAACTGCTACCAACAGTAGTAGGCAGTAAAAAAGCAGACTCTTTCTAAGAATGACCAATGAAACATCTTTGTATTTTATGCCTTTAATACTAACAGAGTAGTTTCACATCAAGGCTTCCTGTTCTGACTTACATCAGTATCAATTTTCTCTTACCATAAATTTTAGGGCACCTCAAATCATTAAATTCTTAAATTAATTTTGTTTAATGATGAATCAGAAAGAGTGCCCAATATATCAGTAGAAGAAACTAATGATGGCAAATGCCTTAGAAGCTCTAACAATCAGAAGCCAACTTTTTTAGGTTGCAATTAATACTGTTTATCAAGAAAATTTATCTTACTTTAACATGGTAATTTACCTGGGTTACAGATTATCTGAAACCTTTTCAAATGCCTGCTGCTGATTTCAATTGAAGGCAATGTAATTTGAACCCAAAAAAATCAAGACCATGTTTTTATCAACTTGAACACAAGGCCCTAAATCCCACAAAATATTATCCTTCAGGACACATGTTGACTTCCTTAAGCTCGTACCTCTTTGCAGTGTGCAAAAGGACAGCAGTAGCACAAGCATGTATTTGTCATACAAAAATAGGTCTGTTCATATCATTGTCTGACAAAGCACCTTTAGTAACAAGGCACYCTATTCAGAGATCTAATTTTTGCAGACATTTGTATGCCAAATTAAAAAAAAAAGAATCTCTATGATGGTGGGTTTAATGAGGTACTCTGTTATTCTCTGCAATAAAAATTAAATGAGAGAGACAGAATTCTTCAGCTTAATTGCCACATCTGTTATTAGGCACTTTACTTTGATTGACTGGAGTGTATGTGTCAGAGACGCTGCCAGAAAACAGGCAAACTTTGTAAAGTAGACTTATAACTTATAGCCCAACTGGCACTAGCAGCATCTCTGTTACAGCTTCTGCTGCTTCTCAGTTAAAACTACAACGTTGGCCTTGGTTCAGTCATTCATTAAAAATTAAAGTAAGTATTGCAAATTGTGCCTCCTTTTTTCCTCTCTCCACCCCCCTCCCCCCCCCCTTAAAGGTAAATTAAAAGCAGTCTCTATTTTCAGAAGGAAGAGCAGTAGTTATATGWATGTGTGAATGCGTCATCTTTCATTAATGGATGACAGAGACATTAGCAACCCAGAATTTGGAAATTGCACCACATGAAATTTCACATTCAGTGGTGCATCTGCTGCCTTAACTTGCCAGCAGATGAGCAAAGGGCTGAGGGGACAGTGACAAACAGCACAGCATTTGCAGAGGGATTGAACAATCACAGTGAGGGAGCTCCTAGGAAGAGCAAAAATGGAAGGGACAGTCTCCTCTGATCTGTATGGAAACTTGGGATGAAACCTGAACTCAGGAACTGCCTTTCTCTGAAATTCACAGATCATGACACCTGGTGAAAATCTCAGGTATCTTGAGCTGGCCAACAACTGGTCTTATGACCAGCTGATTTTCTTTTGGGTCTAGAACCCACTCTTAGCATCTACTGACATAGCAAAATGACATTTTCTCTGTCAACTAACTTCTTTTTTCCAATTTCACACAGGCTTCCTACCAAGAGCACAGAAGTGTATGTTGCTATTGTAAGCACGAAGACAGACAGGCCAGCTGCAGTACTGCAGAAAACTACTTTTCATCCACTTCATCCTGTAAGGAGCAAGGGATTATCTGACCTTCCTTACCAATTTTCTCTGCTGCTCCAGAGAGTGCAAAGAAAGGCAAAAAAATGTGTGGAAAAGCAACAAGAACTGCACCAATACCTATTGCACCCGCTCCTGAAAGGCAGAAGGATGCTTCTGTGCTGGAAGCTAAAGTAAAGCTGTCCACCATGGGCTGGGCAAGCAATGGACACTTGGCCTGACCCAATCTGTCAACTGCCCACTAAAATAATCCATGCAAAAATCTTTCTTCTCTCTGGAGGGCAGATTGGGACACTAATTCTCCCCCTCCAGGACAGCAGATTGGGACACTTTAACTCTCCCCCTCCAGGAGAGCAAGTGACTGTTTTTTGGAAGAAATCTGCCACAATGGGTGAGACGAGCCAGGGCAGATGCTCTTTGTCACTGTTCAAAGGTTTTTGTTGGGCTCTCAGGAGTTCAAGGCTGCTCCATGCTACAAGGGGATCCAGAAAGTTTCCACACGGCTCACCACTTTGAGATCTTTTTTCTTTTGCAAGTATCTGTTTTCCCTCAAGCTAGTGAATACAGCAAAAGATAGCACTCACTTAAGCACATATATTTTAGATACACATTATGTAATAATCTCACATACAGTATTTTAATTGATATAACTCCCTACAAGATCTATGACACTTCTTCTAACACTGCAAGACCTTTTGTTCTTGAGGCTACACTTAATAATCACACTATGGAAATACATGGAAACACATGGAAAGTATTCGGCTCCAGTCTCTAAGTGCTTCATCTTGTTTCACAAAACAAGTCAACAGCAGAGCTGAAAACAGAATTTAGGTCTGCTAGTCTCTATTTTCAACCCACCCACAGGACCCATGCCTCCAGTTTGATATTCTGCCATGATGACAATGACATGAGCCTCATGCTTATGGTACTAACTGGGTGTAGCAAATCATGAAATACAGGCTTTTGGGTCCTAAACACTTACAAAGGAACCACCACACCCAATGTCACGACTGAGAGAATTATTTTTACAGATCTGGGTCACCTCTAAAGAGGCCAATAATGTCTTCTTGTCAGTCTGCTTTTTCACTTGTTTTTTTTCCCCACTAGTGGTCTTGTTGGAAACAGCAATGAAGAAAAACACACACAAATACCTAAGAGGAAACATCAGTGCTCTAAAGCTTTGCTATTTCCCTGGAGATAAGCCATGCAGAGTCATTTTCAAAAGTCTATTGAGAGACTCCCATATAAGAAGAAGGTAAAGTTTGAAGTGTGTATCTAGAAGACAGGCTCCAGAAATGTTACTCAGTGGCACTAGACATTTTTGGAGTGACTGCAATGGACTTCTATGTAATTCCAAAACCCCCTTGCACAGACCAAGAGGCAGTAGCAACCTCAGGCTTTCTTCAGAACTTGTCTCACTGCTAGATGAGAAAGGGCATTTCTGCTAGATGAGAAAGGGCATTTCCTCCCTGCATCCCAGCACACTTCAGCACACAAGCCAAACAAAACTCTCTTTTCTGAAGTTGATCCGCTGTCAAAATACGCACAAGAAAGGTTGGCAATCTGTAAAAGCCCAAAAAAAAATCTTTTCCTCCATATTAGTGGTGCAAACCAGAACCCCAAACCACTGTATCCTTTGAGGTTCACTTACCATGAATGCATATCCTGGCTGTCATTATTCATACATAATGCAAATTGGCATGAACTAGTGTTCAGTGAGAAAGAACGGAGCATATCTAAAAAGCGCATTAAAGTTGCAGAAGAACAATATTGTTCCAGAGATGAGATTAAGTCTCACAGCTCTCTGAAACGGCTTATGAAGATGGAAAAATCTACTGACAAGCAGTGGGGATACTTAAAACAAGGAAGCTTCTCTCTTGCAATGTTTTTATTTTACTCTTTCAACAACTAGTCAATCTTATTATTCAATAATTAAAAAGGCAGTCTTTTGTGGGTTTAGAGTTTAAACAAGTTCCCTGGAAGTGATTTTTTTTTTTCTCCAGGACCATCTTCTCTTTTAAAGTGATGGAGGCTTTTGGCATACCTACACAGCACAATCTGCAATGTGTAATGCCTTTAATCCAAACCAATCCTAAAGCACAAAGAGCATCATATGCACTCTCAGCAGAGTCCATCACAGCGCTGGCAATTCCACTTTTGTCTAAAACAAAATTTAACTATTAAAAAGAGGCCAGTTTTTCTGGCTTTGGGGGAGGCAGCTTTGGTATATTTGGATTAAACAGATGTGTGTGTCTTCACAAATCCTAAAATGTACAAACAATGAGTCTGGAATCATGAACTTCACTGTAGTTACTCTGGAAGTTCAGTGATATCACTTGAGTCATTCCTGATTTACTCAATGCAAGAAAGAAAACAGGACCCTCGGCCTCTGTACAGTCAAATCTTTTATTTTAAAAGAAATGAAACTAGGTAAAATTATGTTATTAAAAAAAAACCAAAGAGAAATTACATTCTTTGCAGGCTGATAAAATCTTCATGAACTCTACCCCTCAATTTAAAATACACAGTTCAATCTCACTGGCAGGTACCCTTCAGAAACAGTTGTTATCTGCAATATCAGTCTGGGGGGGCGGGGGAAGAAGATGAAGGAAAAAAAAAGATTAAAAGATCAAGTTACTCTTCACTTCCAAACAAGCCTAGCCACAGCTGTACACCAGCTTCCGAGCAACTGCTCTACAAACACACAACAGGGCTTCTGTCTTGCCACAGGGTTTGCTCGGGTCACCCGCATGTGGCGTGGATTAAAAAGGCAGGAAAGCTCCATTACAGAGCAGAGCCAGGAGTTAAACAGGGGAGCCGACAGTGCTGCTGGTAAATATCCTGTCCAGTGCTCCGTCCCGAGGGGACTCCCCCAGATCCAGAGGAACCCACAAACAGCTCTGTAAAAAGGGGCCCAAATCATCATTCTGCTTTCATACKTTCACCATCTAAGCAGGAAGAAGTTGGGAGGGAAGGAGACCAGAATTAAACCGGGTTTTCATAGGCAAAAATTCAGGCAGCCTGTGCAGATAATGAAATTATTCTYATCATAGGAAAAACAGTAAAAAAGAAAACTGACATGCAGCAGTAGTTAGAGAATAAGGCCAAACCTCTTTGCAGGGTGTGATCGCCAGTAACTCTGGCCATCATCAGATGCCACCTTCCATGTGCTGGAGAAGTCAATTCAGCCCTCAAGGCTGCAAAGGTAAACCAGTTGTTTTTAAACAAACACCTTTTCTAATGGAAGAGCTTGCCACTCCAGCTGCTGTATCCTATTTACTCAGTAGATTTCCAGCCCTGCTGCCTTTGGGACCAAGACTGCCACAACAGGGACATTTCTTCACATATCAAGAGCCCTTGAACCCTTTCAAGAGGGTTTATAAATCACCAAACAGATGCTTCCCACAAATACACACAGCCCGTATTTATTGTTAAGTTCCATAATCATGACGTGTATATTGACAGACCAGTGTAGTTCAAAATTTTGTAAACACTTTAGAGGAAGCTAAAACTCAGCTACACATGCTCAAAAGCACACAGAAGGAAGCAGTTGAGCAAAGAAGCTAAGAAAGTGGAAGATCCACTTGGCCTGTTTGCATACTCCATCTTATTCTCACAATGTCTGGTCTCAATGCTATGTTACATGTTTTTTGCTGATTTCTGACAGCAGCTTCCAAAAAAACATAAACAAATCAATTATGTCATTCTGTACTTAAAACTTAACCAGACCTTGGCATGCACACACACAAACACACATCTTTTTCTTTTTTTTTTCAACATGCAAGTGCTTCCAGTGTGTTCACATTCTCAGGGTGATCAAGCTTGGTCTGACTATTGGCTTTTGGAGGATCTGATGCCAGTCAGCCATGCATAATGGCCTCTTTGTCTTACTGTCACATGAGCAGCATTGTGTTACCATCATTGTCACTCTGGGCTCAAACTGCAAGGCATGCTTTCACACAAAACACTCACTTTGGGGGCTCCTTTTGGCAGAGCCCTGTGATCGAAACTCTTTTGCTGCTCTTTAGTTACTCAGCCCAGCAATGCTGAAACTTTAAAAGTCAAGATTCAAAAGCTCTCATCCAAATCAAACGATTATGAAGCTTCTCTATGGGCCACATGAAGAGCGGGGAAGGTAACATAACACAGCCATCATTTATTTAAATCACTTTAAATCACTTTTCCCAAGCCCTATGACAGCAGAGAATTGTGCTTTAAATAACAGTGGAGGATGGGAAAAAAAATCCCAAGTCAAAGTTATCTCCACCTTGGATATTTTTCTCCTGTACTTCGGAAAAACGTGTCCTAAATAAAATCAAAACATTTCTGCAGGACAAAGACAAGTGACTTGCCAGGTGAAAATGTTATTTTACTACTTGTTCTGTAAATCCTTCAAATTCACCAAGAACACCCAACCCTTCCCCTGCTAAACAAAATTCTGAAAAACAGATAGACAAGACTTCTGTATAGGAGAAACTTTAAAAGTTGCTTTAAACATGCTGAACTCATTAAAATCCTGTACRGATGTCTCTGCTTTCATTAACAAAAAGTATTCTCACAGGGCTGAGACCAAACCACGTTAAGAACAACATCCTCCTGCCCATACTGTCTCTTGAATAATTTTGTACTGGAAATTTATGTCTTGTACAGCAACTCCTGAAATACAGCACTACTGACTCTGAACAGCACTTACAGGACCTACCCCTGAAGGAAATGGGTACTGTGTGGGAAGAATTCATGACATCATGCCTGTGACGTGCAGAAAACTTTGGGAAGTAGTGGCTTCTTCTGAAAGAAATGGGGTTGTGCATGGAGCAACAAACTACCAGCTCACGTACCATCTTCTGTCCAGCTTATTTTTCTTTCCTTTGCAGTCCATCAAAGTAATTTGATTATGTTAACAAAGTAATGTAACTTCTTCTAAGCCCTGGTTTGKTGTTTCACCCTGGTACTGCTCATATATGTGCCAGGTGCCCTAAACACCTATTACCCTCCTCTGGATCATTTTTCTTTATTAAGCAGCCTGAGCCAGCCTTCCTCCTTCTCTACACCCTCTACTGCTGCTTTGAGCAGACCCTTCCAGATGAGCACTGCCCCGGAGAAACACCACCACGATTGGTCAGGACCACCCTGACTCTTGCCTGGACAATTCTACCCAGACCACAAACCCCTGCTGRTCTCCTCTTGTCCAGCCTGACAAATTCACCTTCTGCATCATCCTAAGGTCATGATTTCTCTGAGATGCCCTTTACCTTTCATGGTCTCCTCCCATGCCCAGCATTTTCAGTACTGTACAAGATGTTGACCCTTTGTTCAGCAAGCCCTTGGTTCCAGCCATCATTGGCAATATACTGGTATTACAGAGAAATAGTTCTTCACTGTCTCCTATTTGAAGACTCTCATCTAAAAAAGAGCTATTATGAATCCCTATAAATGTATGAATTTCTGTTGACTTTTGATGAAAAATAACATGACTTCAGCTTGACATGTGTCTTCATTATTTCATTGTCTCTCCTTATTTCCTCTTGCCTTTTGTCTTGGGGTTTAGATTACAAAAGGCAAAATCACTTCTTGCTATTGTTCTTGTACTATTATACATCTCCTGTGGCTGCAGAAGTGGACACTAGAGCCATACAAGCTGCAACTCTTCGTGTTGGTGATTGTAACTCTAAAATGACACACTATTATGAAGTCTTAAAATTTCTTTGAAAAAATAATTTTGCACACACACCTCTGTGTTCAACAAAAATGATCTGGTAGGCTGAGGAAGGTGGTCTTTTATAGCAACAGGAAAATGATTAAATTTCTTTCCTGAGGTCACACAGCAAGTCAATGTAAGAATTATTTTTTCTGCTGTATGTTTGCATTATCTTGCACATCAAAAGAACTCAGAATTAGTATCTCCACTGCTGACTATGGGCTAATTTCTCTGACAATCAGATACAAAACACTGATAAAACTGGAAGAGATGGCTGTCCACATTTTAATATAAATCTAACGTGTACATCCAAAGGCATGAACCACAAATCCTTACCCGTGCAAAACATCAATTAAAGACCAGACAGTTTGAATGGGTTAATTAACATGAATGCTGACACAATCAATAAAGCCATTCCAGTAAAGCAAATCCTGCCCCAGAATATTTCTCCTAGTTTTCTGACAGATGGCTTTAGTTTATATATACTCTTTTCAAAAGTAAAAAAAAAAAACAAAAAAAAAAAACCACACCAAAAAAACCCCCAACATTTGGAATATCAAGACACAGATTCTTCTCACACATGAAAAAAATACTGCAGTTACATCTACGCTTATGCTATGCTAAGTGGAGCATATGAAGTCAGTACTAATTACTGACAAACTAATCTGTTAATATTAAAAATCAGGATCAAATTCCTGGCAGTGAGTCAGTAACATAACTACTACATACTGGAATTTGATTCCACTGGCATCATTCATCAAGGAAGGCACCACTTGAAAGGATGTAATAATTTTGACTGTCATTTCACTACACCATTCCTGTCCATACCTAAAGAAACACTACTCATCTACACTGTGTTCCTTTAAAATAAATTTTAAAAAAAATGGGATCACATCCATCTTACAGTACTATCTAAATAATTTTGCATTTTTAAAACAAATGTATCTTTGGTTAGACTAAAACTAAACTTGTGTATGTGGCACATACACAAAGAATCTGGCTTTTACCTTCCTCAAAAGCCACTTCCTTTCYCTAATAAGTGAAAATGCCTAGACAAGAAAAAGCAATGTACAGAAACCATGCAAAACTCCTGCCAAGTAATCTGAATATAAATTCAAGGGATCCTTACCAGCTGCAGTCAAAAGCCCACTCCAAACTCTGCTAGATGTTAATCAGACTTAAGTATGTTAATATACAGTTCCTGTATTCTTTGCATAGATGAGTTAATTGCTTTTGTTAACTGCACTTGCTTCCTTAGGGGGGTGTGTGTACCCAGACAGCTGAACAGCTGATTGTGGAAAACAGGGTTATGCAAGTCRTCAAAGTATGGTTCACTTGGTTAAACCCTTCTGCTCACCTCAGAACAGCTCATTTAACAATGTAACCTCTGAACAGGTCCTCCACCAGTCACACTTAAAATGATGGCATTAGCGATCAGAGTTTTAAGTAGAACCTCTAAATGGTGAAATTTATATACAAAGGGCTAAGGCATCTCTCCCGACTCAAGGGTAGTACAGTTTCAGTCTGTGGGGACTCAAACCTGGCATGCACAGCCATGCCCCTGGAGACCTGTGCCACCTCTGGACCATTTTATCACCTGATACACCAGAAAAGGGGAACTCTATTTCCATGGAAATTAAGTAGACACAGCCAGCTGACTTCACACAGGTCACTGAGCTGCCTGCAGCTTATAACTTTTTTGCCAGATATGGATTATCATCAGTGAACAAAACCACAAATTTCATAGTCAGTCCTATGAACTGCTCTTTTCTGTCCCAGACTTGTAACACTCCAGAGTTACAACCACACACTAAGGAGCCAAGCACAAAGCCATGGCACCTCCATACCATATTAACAGTCAATACTAATATGATGCCACTGATTCACCCCCTGTGGGAGCAACACGCATTTAAATTTGATTGTATGACAAGGCTACATGGTTGGCTGTGTAAGAAAAATTAAATAAAGTTTATTACAAAGGTGCCATATATTGATTCTGTGCAGGTGCATGAGTTACACAGGCAAACAAGTAGAAACTTGATGCTAAATTACARTTTGTCCAGCTTACTAAAAATCAGGAGCATACCTGCCCAGCTGGTCTTTCTGATTTGAGATGCAAAAACCAACTAGACATGCTAATACTATATCATTTGCAGGGCCAGTAACTAACAAGCAATACAGTTATTTGGCCACCCGGCCTAGTATWTCCCTAAATTCTGACTCCAGCTCAGATAGTTGCGCCCCCGCTCCCTCCACTTCAAGAGGAACACACATACCTAATTACATATGCTTTCTTGCAAGTATTGTGCTATTGGGCACAAATACCATTTAGGGATGTTGACAAGGCAACTGAAGCCAGCTTTCAGTTTCAGTCTCACATCAGACAGGCTGCTCAATCAAAGAATCTAAGAGTTTTCAGCAGCTTATCTGCTGGGAAACAAATGCTACTCTCCCGGCTTGTCTTTTTGGGTTTTTTTTCCTTTGTTCTTCAAGATGCTGGATGAAAACATTTTTCCTGTATAGAGTCACAATGTTAATCAGCTTTCTAAAACACTGCTGTAAAAGCTCAGTTACCAACTTGATAAAATAACCCATGAAGCATCTTCTAATACCCATGACACATTTCAAGTGAGGATTTAAACTCACTCTCTAGCAAGAAGTTGGTACTTTGGAAAAACTTCAGAGCTGTATGTGATTCTAGGAAATGCATGTTCACTTTGACCACATTTCGTACTCATGACTGGCAGCAACATTTAAGTAATTAATAAGATTACCAAAAACTCTCCATTCCCAGCTCATTCGAGGAAAAGCAGCTGCATATTTTTCCAAATTGATTTGTGCCTACATTTCCAGATTGAACCTACTCCTTGGCTGAAAGACAAAATAGGAAATGTTTACGCTACTACTGTCGCCAAAAGAAAATCTGTGTGGGATACCACACAAGTGAGAATTTCTCTAGACAGCTTCTGCTGAGGGACATGTGCTGGAAGGAAATCAAGGTATTAAACAGATGTGCATTTTCACGTGCAGGTCACGCTAATTTACATCTATACACAAGCATCCCTCTATTCCAGTGCGTGCATTCACTCCAGTCYGTGCTCAGGACTGCCAAAAGCCTTCCGTGAAAATGAAGGATAACCTTTAAAAATACGCACTTGGAGGAGAAAAAAAAAAGAAAAAAAAAAAGAAGAAGAAGAAGAAAAAAGAAAAATGAAAGTGCTCTGAGGAGAACCTGAACCGACTCGTCTGGGCTCGGGACCGCAGGAGCGCTCCCGCATCCCGCCCCACCAACCCAGTCACCCCGCACGAACGCGGGGAAAAACACGCCTGAATGCTCTGCAAAGGCGGAGGCAGCGCGGGCGGCCCCGCATCCCACCCGTTCCCCGGAGGATGCTTCTGCCGAGGGCAACCCCCGTTCCAGGAGCGATGCCGTCTCACCCCCGCTTCCTCCCCGAGGCTGCCGCACCCGGCACCTGTGGGACGGGACAGGTCCGATCAGTGCCTACCTGTCCCACGGGCGCCCTCCTCGTCCGACCGGCCGCCGGGAGCCGCCGCCGGGAGCCGTCGCCGCCGGGACTTGAGCGAGGGGCGGTACGAGCGGTGGGGCCGGCGAGGATCAGCCCCTCCTCCGCCTGCCCCGGACCTCCCCCGGCCAGACCCACAGACATTTTTAACCACTTACCCGCTTTCCCATCGCCACTCCCGCTCGGGGCGCGACAGCGAGCGGGCGGTGTCTTTTCCCAGTTCCGGAATCTCTGCCGTCCACTCACTTGCCGGCAAAGTGCGAGCTACATAATAGGGACCTCAGAGGTCATTTTATTCGGCCTAGTGAAAGCTAGGTACCTACTCAGCAGATGATCGAGGAGTGAAATCGTCTTTTCAAACGACTAAATGCTGAGGTCCCGCAAGGAGCGGCAGACCCTCAGCCCCGTCAGAAGACGTAAATTGTAAATTTAGAGAAAAAGAAACGTCAGCTGCTCCCCTCCAGAGCGGCTACAGAAAGGGAGGGAATCGTGACTTTTGTACTTAAATATACTCCAGTATATTTGAGGTCCTTATTCCACAAGAAGTTTAGCTGTTTTTTGGGGG
>QVAJ01000568.1:128841-146682 GCA_003546035.1 Mixornis gularis | reverse complement strand
CAGGTGTTACTGGGGACTGTGAGTCACAGTGCAGCCTGGTGAACCCAATGGCCCTGAGATGGAGAACTGGCACCAGCTGATGCCAGAGCTTGTCTGTCACCTGCAAGTGGAAGGGGACATGTCCTTGCTGAGGCCCTGGATGGGCAGAGTTGTAGTTGAGATGTAGATGTAGCAGAAACAGAGATGCACCTGGATTCACAAACTGGATGTACGTAACAAAAACTGAAAAGATTTTTGAGTTGCACCAAAGATTTGGTGCAACCATAGTGTGAATGTAGGTCTAAAAGGGAATGAAATACTATTGCCTTACACTCATCCTCAAGTATTAGCAGTGGCACTAGAAGTCATATCAGTTCCTATGGTCAGGCATAAGAGGTCTGCATAGTGTACTTCTTCGTTATTTTCCAGCTAGTGACTGTGATTTTGAGTCAACTGATGAGAGGATTATTTCAAGGAAACAGATTGCATTTAAGGAAACAAACCAAATTTATTCTAAGGGTAAAATAAAGCGAGCAAACACAAAATGTCCTTATGGTATGAAGAGCTAGGAGACTAGCTTTTAGTGATTTCAGCTTTATTAATAGAAACAGCCTGGGTGAGGGGGTCTGTAGGGTGCGTGCTCACCACCACTGCTCCCGAGATGACTTAGAGAAGGAGGAGATCAGTTCCGTTGTTTGGCAGATCTGGGTTTTCTCGCCTCACAAGAGTCTCCAGGAAGATGCTTACTGCATTTAAGTTCGTGGTCCTTATGTCAGCTGTGTGCTATTTTGGTTAGGGTGACGGAGGTGGAAGGTCCTGTCTCGGGGTTTGATGGTGTCCCATACTTTCTCTGATGGAAGGTGTTGTTTCTAACCTTTATTTGTACTGTGGCTCATTGTTTTGGAGGTCTTTGTTGGGCAGCTGTGTCTTCACTAGGCCTTATGGGAGTTCATACTTGCTTATTAGATGACTTAATCCTTCTCCTTGTCTCGGGTGGTTTGCCATTGTGGATGAGAGGGGAGCAGCGGGGGCAATACCCAACGGTAAGGGGGTTTACATWACTGGGAACCATTTAACTAGGAAATAATTAACTCACATGATTATGAACCATCCATGAAATATTTAACAGGCAACTATGAAACATACAACTTTTAACATAATATTGGAACTTTTTGTTAACTGTTATTCAACTCTGGAAATTTATTTTCCACACTTACATCTTGATTGCATTGATTGGTTAACTCCAATTTTTTTTTTTTYTCAAGCTGATGGAGTTTCTTTCTCAAATCCTCAACAGTGTCCATTTCTGATGGATTTTTATCTTGAGGTAGGAACAATAATGACATACTCTTGTATATAATTATTGTTACAAATGACCCAGACCCCAAGTGAGAAGGAGTTAAAAAAGTTTTATTGAGAACTAAGAAAAAATCCACAAAGCAAAAGGGACTGTGCTGGGAGAGTGGCTGACAGCCAGAGGTTCATCCACAAAATGTCTGCTTGGCCTTTTATACCCATGGTGTTATATCAGCCTTTAAGGCTTTAATTGAACTACATTGGTTTGTATGGCAGTCAGAGGTGTTGGTTTGCCACCACACCCCACACCCCCCCCTCTGCTTTTAGGGATCCTCCCTCTGCTTTGAGATCCTTCACCTCCATTTGCTGTATCCACAGTTAGATAGTAACTGGCAGCTCCTCCATATTTGGGTGTTCTTTTCTCTTTGTGTGCCTCAGGCTCGTTTTGGGTTCAGCATCAGAGCAGTGTGTGAGACCAGCCTGGAGCAAAGTCCTGACTGGGTTTTTACGGCTTCGTATCTGGGCTTTTGTTTCTGGTTTGGGGTTTTATTTGGCAGTTCTTTCAGGATGTGGAGCTCTGTTGGATATCAAAGATGGGTTTACGGGACTTTGTGGGTTTGGAGGTCGCTGACAAGTTGTGGGTGCATTGGCTCCAGCTACATTTGGGGATGATGTCAGGGTTTGTGGGTGTTTCTGTGTGTGTCCGGTGTAAAGTGCYTCAAATGGGGTCCATGTGCCTCCTATGGCCCAGTGGGGCCAGGCTGGGCTGTAAGCACCTGCTGGCACATCTATGGCTGCCTTGTTTGTTGCTTCCTGGAAGCAGCGACCTGGTTCAGAAAAGACATGGTGACTACCCTTACTTGCCACTCGGGCCAATCACTCACAGACACCAATGTGGTGGATGGTGCAATGGTGTTTATTTCCTGTCTTCGTGGTCTTTTATGACCACTGCTCGATCCGCCTACTTACATCACCACAGGAACCCTATTGGATAACTGAACTGGGAGGGGAGGAGCCCTACCTTTCTCATACAGCGTGATGGTCTTCCACATGGTTTTTCCCTATCTAACCACATTTTCCCCCCCTCCATGATTAAAGGAAACTGCAAAAGGTGTTAAAGTGGTAAACTCGCGTCAAAAACGGCAACAAATTGTGTTAGTAGCGAAATGGGGATAACATTAGGAAGCCTAACTGGAATTGTAACTGTAATGACTTGCAACTGTTTAGACTGTTACAAAGCGGCAAAACTGCTTAAGGTAAGAAGCCACTTAGGATAGCTGTCTTTGCTCCAAGAGCATAAATGTCGATTCTGCTCAAGCAAGCCTTGACAAATTGGGTCAGTTTGTTTAGTACACAGGGACCAAGGATTAACCAAACAGGATAACAAGAACAGGTCCCATCAATGTGGATATAAGAGGGAGAATCCAAGGTGAATGGCTAAAGATCGAATCAAACCATCCATGCTGTATGTCCATGTCCTTTTTGCATTGTGCCAGTCTTTCTCTGAGTTCTGCCATGGAATCTCGGATTACGCCCGAGTAATTGGCATAAAAGCAGCATTGTTCTTTTAGAGCTGTGCACAAACCTCCCTGATGCATGAGCAAGAGGTCTAAGCCGCGTCGATTCTGCAATACCACTTCCAAGAGTGATGAAAGGGACTTTTCTAAAAAGGAAATGGATTGCTCTATCCTCTGAAGGTCCTCGTCGATAGTCATTTGAAGTTGGCTTAAACTTTGTTTCTGTGCTACCAAAGCTGACACTCCTGTTGCAGTACCCGTTGCTCCCAGGCCAAGAAGAAATGCGAGGGTGACACCTGTTATTAACTCTCTCTTTTACAGGTGTATGTCTCCTTCTATGTACTGGCTCATTTCATCATCAGTATGGTACAGGACTCTGGGAATGACTGCAACCTGAACACAGAAATCATTAGTAAAGTCAAAGTGCCTGATGGAAATGCAAGGACTGGCACCTGTCTTGTGACACGCCCACAATCCTGAGGTTGAGGGAATCGCCCAAGAATATGATTTTTTGAGGACCACCATGGTTTTGCACATGTGTCGGTTTTCTTTGATCAGTTTTTGGTTGCCCACACAAATCCCCTGACCTGTAATGAGTGCTAGGGTAATTCCTTTTYGGGGGGTGTTCCACCGACATTGTGTTGGGGTAGGGTTGTTAGAATGGGTAAATGGGGCGTCAAGGGCTACTCCTTCGTAAAATGGTGGGTTAGTGTCATAACAAAGCCAGCACGAGTTAGTGAGGTTAGGTTTGGACGCATTCAGCAATTGGAAGGCAGCGACCAGCATGCGATAAAATAAGTCGTAAGGAGCTATCTTTTGAGCATCTTGAGAATGTGTTGTGAGGGTGGACATAGGGTGTTGTAAGGYGGGCTTAGGTGTTGCTTTGATCTGGCTCCTGCTTTGGGGGTCAGTTGCGACCTCTTTTTTAGGTTTGGGGGCTGCAGGTGTTTGCAAAGGGGATTGCGTGATCTGCACCACCGCGCCCCAATCTTTGTCAGGCTTATGCATGAACACCGACCACATTTTGCCTGTGGCCCAGCCCTTATCTTGTGGTTGTAGGACTGTTATTTCTAGCCAGATGCACGTCCCGCTTTGAACCAATTCACCTCCCGAGCTGAATTTGGGTGGTTTACATGTGWGTGGCCAGTATTTCACCTCTAGAAACTCATCCTTTCTAACCGGTTGCCACAGATTACTGGTAACAATGGTTTCACATCCCYAGTACCCACAGAACCAATACCCTGGGTAGGTGCAGTAATTTTTCCCTGGGTTTGAACTTGGGCACCAGTAGGTCCCATACATGGTCCATACTGGTTTCTGCGGATAAAATAGGTCTCTGATCCTACCACAAAGCTGGGGGCACCAGCTACAATCTTTTTAGCCATCACCCTATTGTCCATGGGGTTACGAAGGGTTCATACGTACGGTCTGTATGGGTGGTGTTCTGGATCTGCCCGTGTCGCAGCAATCAGTGACAGAACAGTGCGACACCAAGATATGGTTTTACYGTCATCGATCCTTTGGGGGCTACCAGGATGTCCTCCATTTTGGTTTCTTTCTTCATTGTTGGAGCTTGAGGACTGCGAGGGTGCTTATGACTCCCAACCTGTGAAAAGAAACTCACAGCCTTCATTAGTTTTGCTGTACAAAATTGGCTTTACTGACTTGAGCGGACCCACGACCTGTTAGGATCAACTTCCACCCTTTCTCCCACTCCCCTAGTTCATTCCTGACAGAGACTGGTGGCCCTTCCTCCATTGCCTGCGTGGCCCAATGTTTACGAACTGGACAGTGTTTCTCCTCTCCTCTGGAGAATTGGTTCAAGGCCAACATGGCTGTAGCTAGCAAGCGTGATTGTTCTGCTGGAGGAATGGCATTGTCAAAGCCTTCTGCTTTGGCCTGTGTCTCTAATTTGGTCTTTAGTGTCTGATTGGCTCTTTCAACAATGGCCTGACCTGTGCTATTGTAGGGAATGCCATGTGTCAGTGTGATGCCCCATTAGGAGGTAAATTCTTGGACCGACTTAGAAATGAAGTTCAGGCCATTGTCTGTTTTAATTTGCTTGGGGATACCAAGCCATGCCATGGCAGTCAACCAATGTTGGATGGTTGCCTTAGAGTTTGTTTCGGCATGCTGCGTTGCCACAATCATTCCGCTATAGGGGTCCACAGTCACAGCCATCCATGCTCTAAGTTTCAACAACTGGCAGAGGGTAAAGTCCTTTTGCCAGATCTCTGAGGCTTTGAGGCCTCTCRGATTGACTCCCCCTGGCCATAAAGGTGCTTTCTGGCAGTGAGGACAGGAAGCAACGATGGGTCTGGCATCTGTGATGGAGATGTTGCATCTTTTGGTAAGTGCTTTAGCTCCGATGTGTAGCGATTCATGCAGTTGTCGGGCATCCTGTAAAGTCCACAGTCGTTTTGCCGCAGCATCGGCTTTATCATTACCAATTTGGAAGAATCCTTTGACAGGGTTGTGGCTATTGACATGGACAATCGAGATTGTACCTTGTCTTGAGGCGAGCACCTCTTCAATCATGACAGCTGTACTGGATGCTGAGACTCCTGGTCTGGACATAGCAATGCAGAGTTTGGCCACAAACATGGAGTCTGTCACTATGTTAAGATGCTCTAGTTGAAAGAATCCGCATGCCAGCACTACTGCTGATGCCTCCAATTGCTGGACTGAGAGTGACCTATCAGTCATTTTGACGCATTGCCGTTGTTCCTCTTCGGATTGCCACACCACGGCTGCAGTCGAGGTGGCTGAGGATGTGTCTGTGAAAACTGTCCTTCCTGGCAACGGTCTGTCCATGACCTTTTTAGAAGGTTGATGTCTACCACTGTCAGCAASTGAGTCCACGGTGGCTTTGTGGCGTATCGAAGCTCCCCTGCAAATCCAAAAAGAGCCAGAGCCAGATGCTCTGAGACTGCCACTGACAAGGTTGGGATATGCTTGCGGAAGGGTAAGTAGATCTTCACTGGCTCGAAACCCAGATGACTCAAAGCAAGCTTTCTGCCTTTCATTTCCAAGGCATTCGATCCCCGGAGTGAATGCACGTGATGTTCTTCCAAGGACCACCCACTGGATTGGCTTAGYTGTGTCAGGAGGTCCTTGTGCCTCTGCTCCCACTCCCCCTTCTTTTGTAAAGTGCACRTACAGGTCTAGTGGCAGACTCAGATTCCATCTGGAAAGCGTGTTTGATGACATCTGCTGTTCTATGAAATCGAGGGAACGCGCTGCTTCATCAGTCAAGGTCTTCTGTTCCCACAGTTGCTTTTCTTTAAGGAGATCRTACAGCGGCGACATGACCTCTGGTGGAACCAGGACGACATTTTGGAGCCATTGTAAAGATCCAGCCAGCTGCTGTGCATCGTGAAGTGTCTGGATGTCTCTGCGGATCTTCACTAACGGAGGTGTTACTTGTGAGCCTGTAATTTGCACGCCCAGGAAAGTTACTGAGGGTCCTTTCTTTATCTTTGCAYCCGCAATCTCGAAATGGTTGGACTTCAGGGTCTGTGATATCGCTGTCACAAGATGGTCTACCTGGTCGGTAGATGGTGCCGCGACAAGGATGTCGTCCATATACTGGACAATGGTGCCGTCTGGATTTGCTGCTCGAACTGGTGCCAGGGCTCGGTCCACCGTGATTTGGCAGATGGTGGGAGAGTTGACCATCCCCTGGGGCAAAACTGTCCATTGGAATCGCAGATTTGGTCTCTGGCTGTTTGGAAACACCACCAAAAATGAAAATCTCTCCTTGYCCTGCTTGTGCAGCGGTATCGAAAAGAAGCAGTCCTTAATGTCCAACACTGCACAGGGCTGGTTCTCCAGAATCATCGAGTTTGCGGGCAGCAACGTTTGAACTGGACCCATCGGCTGGATTTTTCTGTTGACCGCACGCAGATCGTGGAGCAGACAAAACCTTCTCTGTCGCGCTTGGGAATGACAAAGACTGGTGTGTTCCAAGGGCTGGTCGATGGCTCTATGTGTCCTTTCTGTAATTCTCTCTCGATTAATTGAAGGCTCTGGAATGGGCCACTGCTTGACCCACACTGGGTCTGATGACTTCCAGTCTAATTTAATTGGAGCTGGTGGGTATGCGGCAGTGGCCCTCAGGGTAAATTTGTCACCCTGACCCTGAGCTGCGAGAGAGCGTCTCGTCCCAACAAAGGTGGGATATTTGTCATAACGTATGCATAAAGCGTGACAGTCTTTTCGGGTCCATTTTCGATGTGCAATGTGATAGCAATCAGATCTACACTTCTTTTAGCAACAGAGACTCCTCCGAGACTCCTCCGACTCCACCTACAGTGGGGGCCTCTTCCAATTTCCGATTTGGGGGCCAATACGTCATTGGGATGACAGTGACGCAATCGCCCGTATCAGTGAGAAATGGAACACTGATGACGGTGTCGTCAGGGTGAAAGCGGTGTGGTGGGTTTTTCCAAGGTGCCAGTGTAGTATTATAAATGTATTGCCTGCAAATTCCCCATACTATTGGGGGGCCGTCGCATTCCACTGCCAGGGCCACCCAGGGGTTCCTTCCCCTGTGCCATCCTGCTGCTTCAGGACTGGGATTGGCTCTTGCTGGGGCATTGGCTGCATCATAAAGTTGGTTGCCTCTCAGGGGGGCAGCAGGTTCGGAAGTGCCCCGCCCCATTTGGGGTTCGCAAAGGAGGGCCGCCGGATGTCCCAGCTAGGAGGGGAACGCAYGCGGCCCGACTTCCCCCTCCGTCACCCGTTTCCCTGTGCCTTTGATCTGCACTCCCTGGCAATGTGTTCCTTTTTTCCACAAGCCCAACATGGCCCTCTAGGTCGGATTTGTGGTGGCTGAGGGGTTGGTGCTGGGTTGTTTGCCTCTGGGCAATTTTGTACGGTGTGACCCAGTTGCCCACATCTAAAACATGCCATTACGCTGGCAATGGCTGTGCAAACTGCTGCCTGAATTGGAGCTAGATGTTCCTCTTTTGGGACGTGTTTAATCATTGCCACTATGCTAGAGCCTGCTGGTAATGATCGCAGGATTTCTGTGGTGGCTAGATTGCATTGCTGGCACAGGCATTCAGCCACAACCGGACCCTTGGCCTCTGCTGGCAAATTTGAGGAGTCCACTGCCGCCTGTAGGCGGTCCACAAACTGCGTAAAGCTTTCGCTCTCACTCTGCTTTATTGTTGACCATGGGGCTGGCTTAGCGACTACTCTGCATGCTGTGCGGATGGCTTCCCTTGCCGCGCGGGTGGCGGCGGCGGTGGCRGCAGCGGCAGCAGCAACCTCTTGGGCTCTCAGATTTTGTGCTTGTGCTTGGGGTGTGATCATTGTGGGATCGGTCCCCATGAGCTGTTGCAGGCTGGAACCCTGTAGCGGGTGCTGTTCTCCTGCTAACTRTGCTAATTCCCGTGCACAATTTTCCTCCCATTCTTGTTTGAAAACAATCATGCCTGCCCCATCAAAGATCATTCGACATGTCTGTTTAATATTGAATGGAAGCATGTTGTCATTCCCAAACACGCTATCAACCGGAGCAGAGACCATTGCTGAGTTAATTCCTTTGTCTGCAATTGCTTTCACAATTGCTTGTATGTCTTTGGGGTTGACCGGCGAATACATTCTTTGTCCCCCTTCCGTTTGGACTGGGAAGGCCAGGACTTTTGGTGGGGCCCAGTCGGCGCATGCAATTTGAATCCTTTTCCAATCAGTGAGAGGAAGCTCTTTTCCGCAACCTCTTTCAGACATGGGCAGAGGGGCTAGGCCTTTGAGGGCGTTCACCCTTATTACATCCTCGGAGTCTACGTCTGAGTCACTTGGAACCGAGAGCCAACTGCGCGACCCCTCATCCAAGGTGTTGTCCGAGTCAGAGCCGGAAGTCGACTGACTCAAGAGTTCCGGACTCTGGTACCACTTTGTCGGGGTCTGCCCTCTCTGGCCCCTCCTGTGGGCCAATTTTTCCCTCCCCCTGGGGTCCCTCTGCCTCCTGCTTGGGGAGGTCCTTGACTTAAATGGATGTATCTTGGGACGCGCTCCCTGACTGGATGTTTGATCCCCGCGCATGCCCTTTGCTGGTTTCTTGTCACGCGCCACAATCTCCTCCCCGCAACTTTCCTCGTGGGCATTTTCGGCGGGTAAAACCTCTGTRCTCCGTCCTTCTTCTTGGTGACCGGTGCCATTTTGTGGCACATATGGTGGGGGTCTTTCCCAAACCTCTATCGAACCCAGCTTATCAACGACATTTCCATCCAAACCGACCGCCTCAACCAAACCGACAACCTCATTCCCCCGTTTCTCACCTTGCTCAGATGAATCACAAGCTGGGCTGGGAGACCGCGAACGCGGCACTTCCCCTTTTTCTTCCCCTTTTTCACGCCGTGAATCAATGGACTCGGCAGTACCACCGGCAACTGCAGGTTGGGTTGTGGTCTGCCTAGTTGCACTGATCCCTAATTTCGGGGTGACTTACAAACAACTCTGAGCCGCTTTCCAAGTTTCCTGCTCTTGCAGCGCTTTTTGCAGCACCTGCGTCACCCTCCCCCCTGATATTAGATTTTTCCCGGTGCTGGAGGCCATTACATCGTCCGCAAGGACCTTGGTGCACCTCTCCCAGCATTCTGGGTGGGGAATCTCCACCGGACGGTCGATCACACCCAATTGAAGCAGTCTAGTGACCGCTCRCACAAAGTCCTTGAACTGGCACCCAATTCCCCACTGCTTGTGCAGTTGCAAGACTACCTTGATGAGCGCCTCCATCTCGTCGGTACRGGAGCGTTCTCCCCGCTGGGTTGGTCCTGCCGCCTCAGCCGTCTTTCACCCATCCAGGCGACTCCCAATGGCCTGGTCGCACCTGCCCGAGTGTCGGGGGGCGATTCCCGGGGTTTCGGCACCGCTTGTTGTTCCCTTGAGCCAGTGATACGGCCGCAGCTTTTGAAGAGCCCTTTCTGCCAGCCCAGACTGCTGCATGAACCATGCCAGGATAGGGTGACGCATGCCTTATTTCACCAGTGCCCCGGCTGGCTCCCCATGGCACACCAGTGCTGCACCAGGACAGGGGAGCTGCTGTGACATTTGTCTTGCCACAGGCAGAACCTTAGAGCAAACAGCTCTAAAGCACAGTGTTAGGCAATGTCCTGGATTAGGTGAATGGTGAGGAGGAGGCTATCTTTCTGGGGTTCCAACCACAGAGGTTTATTGCAGTTGAAAGGTCCATGAGAGAGAGCCCAAGCAAAGGGGAACGTGGCTTTTTAAGTGAGGGTGGAACAATGGGTGGATAAAAAGCTGCAACCAATCAAGACTTAACAGGGGATGAACATAGAGGGAGGTTCACAAAACCTTGACCGATAGGGGAATGCAAGGGGAGGATACAACCTGGGGGAACCAACGAGGTGTCGAAGAACATGGAACTTGCTAGAACAGAGGGAAGGAGTCAGCATTGTCCAATAAGCGAGGGGCTGGAGCAACTAGGGATTGACATAGAGAACTCTAGAAGAAGAGGCAGGGTCAGCTTGATGGATGGGTAAGGGGAGGGAACAACGTCAGGGCCAAGCCACTTACGTGGGGGACATGGGAATTCAAGACCATCAGGGAAAACATGCACTGCAACACCTCCCCCTTTGTTTTTCAAAAAGAAGCGTCGAGGCAGTACTCAGAATCAGGGTACAAGTCATGAAACCAARGAAGAGGGAGTTGGGAGTCAGAGGGTTCAGTAGCATTAATTGCAGGGGAAGAAGATGTAAACTGAGACAAACAAGATTTTTTCGACATTGAGAAAATAATTAAAACAGTGAAAATGATAAGAACGAACAAAAGAACAGTCTTTAATATTGAAGAAAGCCATCCTGACAGGCCCCATCCCAAAAAGATGTTAATCGGCTAGTCTTCTGATTAAGTCTTAATGCTGCTAATCATTTCCTGCATTTTCTTTATGGTTGTGTGGATGTCCTCCTTTTTTGATCTTAAGTTGGATGTCCTTCTTTTTTATGTTAAGTTCATAGAACAGAGACCCTCAAATTCCACACAGTCATGCTTGTGAAGCAGCAACAGGAAATCAACGGCTGCCCTGTTCTGCAGGGTGGCCTGACTAGTTATTTCCTCATCTGCTAGGCGGTCACTTAAAGTGGATGACGTTAAGTTGGCTAGTTTAACCATCCAACACTGTAGGTGGCCCAATTTTCCTAGAGCTTTCGCTGCTGCTACCCAAGGCGAAATGATGGAGACAACAGTCCTTTTTGTTTTGACCCGATGAATAATTTCAGCATCACAATTTTCATCCAGATCTTTTAAACTCCTCTTTAGGATTGCCTAATTGTTCTTCATTTTCCACTTGTCAATTTGGGATTTGTTGGGGTAAACAGCAACAACTGTCCAAGCGTACATGGACCTTCTATCAGGCAAGAGGGGATGCCAGCCCATGCTTGATCCCCACAGATGACAAATACTCCCTTCTCCAGCTGATGGGAATAATCATCTTTGTTCGAGGGTCTACTAGTTTTTGCAAGGGAGGTGCACCAGTTAGCTGCAATGAATCTCCTCTTGTATTGACGGACAGATTGATACAAATTCTGGCAATAGGAGTGTTGAAAAACAACAGGCTAAAACAAGGCTGGTGATTTTTGAGCCTGGTTATTAAAACTTAAAAACAACTGGGGATGAGATCTTAAGATAAGCCTAAGGCCTGCTGGGCAAGTCAGAGTAACAGTAACTGTGTGCACACACAGGGTGCTTCTTTGGACATAATGTTCCCTGAAAAACCCAGGTGCTGGGCACCCGGGCGTTATAAAGTCTCTCAAGCTGTCTGACTGGTGCACTTTTCAGTCCCCTTGCTGTTTGGTCCTTTTTCCTGGATGCTGGTTGGTTCATATCARGGTGCATTCTTGACCAATCATTCTGGAATACTCTGATCTCACTGGCTGGCTCGTTCTCCAGTCACAGTTCAAATTGCTATCATTGCCTCATGAAGTCATTTTCTAGTAAGTTTTCTTGGTTAATTCATCAAGCTTACATCATCCCCCTCTAGTGGTTATCCACTCTCATTTAACAGTACATCTAACTTAACAGCTCATTGCTTTACAGATCATTAAATCAATTGCATCATATTAATTAACAATACATAACAACTCATTAGATTAATAATTCATAACCCAACCTATGGAAGTTAACTTTATTTTAGAGCACCACTCATGAAAATCAACTTTATTTATAACAGTAAACACCTACTGGTGCATCTATGGCTGCCTTGTTGTGCCCTTGAGCCAGTGACATGGCTGCAGCTTTTGAAGAGCCCTTTGTGCCAGCCCAGGCTGCTGCACAGACGGTGCCAAGATAGGGGGCTGCCCCCAAGCCCTCTGTGGCTTGAGTAGCAGTGCAGAGCAGGAAGGCTGTGACTGCTCTTTGATGCAGAGCCAGTTGTCACCAGCTGTTAACAGTGTGCTGAGGAGCAATGGCACGGAAGGAAGGAGGGACTCTGGTGTGGTGTACCCAAGAAAGGTTTATTCCCGGATGGGAGGGCAGGGACACCAGTCGTCAGACAAGGGGTAACACAGGGTTTTAACTGGGGAAGGTACAAAGGGTGGTACTGGACACCATTCAATCAAGGAAAACCATGGGAGGGCCTAATCAGGGACTGACAAATAACCAACCCAATCAGGGAGCAGGGGAGGAAGGTATCTGTCAAATCAACCAATAGTATAAAGAACCTCATAGAACTTGGCAGATAGGGGGAAAAGGCTCAGAGAGGATTGACAATTTACAAGGAGAGAAGGGCAAGCCTAGGGAATATAGACAATCTGGTGGGTGTAACCAAGGGAAGGATCTGGAACAAAGGGCATGGGTGAAGGTAGGATTGACATGGGACTGTGCATGGTTTAGGGTAGGAGGGTAGCACGTGGAGGGAGGAGGAAACTCAGGATACACCAAACAAATGGGGGAACCTTAAACAACCCAAATTAACCAGAAACCTACTGTTGCCCTCAGCTTCTGCCTCTGTGCAGAAYTTTCTCATGTAGCCTTCTGATAACAAGTTTATTCTTGGAATGTTTGCGTTCTTCTCCTCTGAGAGAGGAGATGATTGATGGTCATGTCCACCACACAGGTTGAGAGGTGGTGACCTCTCTAGTGTGGTGGACATGACCATCAATCATCTCCTCTCTCAGAGGAGAGGAACGCAAACATTCCAAGAATAAACTTGTTATCAGAAGGCTACATGAGAAAGTTCTGCACAGAGGCAGAAGCTGAGGGCAACAACCTACATTAATTAATCATCACACTACCGCAAGTATAGTGGTGCATTTTTCAGTTTTATTTATTAAATGTATGTTGTTAATGGTTTGTTCGTTGTACCCCCTAAGTTTATCYCCATGTGGTTTACCTCTGTTACAGTTAGTTGTCARTCATTCTGTTATGTAACCCCCGTGACCTGTCAGTCACATCGGGACCTCTTCCTGCATCTYGAAAGCTCCAGGGAGAGCATCGTGTGATTGATCAGGGTCCCAGCTGTTCCCTCCTTCCCCCCAAGGATTGGTCCCTTGGGAAGTCCCTCATCCCCAGAGCCACTCTCGGATTGTTCCTGATTGGTCCCATGCCTGACCCTTCCCCTTGTTCCTCCCCCCAATAAAAGCTGTTGTCAAAAGGCAGTCTGTGTTCTGCTGTGGCAGGCTCCCTGAGGTTGAGGTCGCTCCCTGGGGGGCACCAATAAACTTCTGTGGCAGACCCCTCAACAGAGTCCTTCTTTCTTTCTCGTTGTGATCACGTTGTGCTGCTTAGCCAAGGATCCACAGGATCAGCAAGGTGTGCCTGCGCACTGAGCTGTACCTCACTTGTTGCCGGTGCCAGGGCTAGCCGAGGCAGGTTGGGAGGTCACTCCCAGGACACGGACCGCAATACACAAGTCAGCACAGCAGGGCCAGCACAGGGCCTTGGGGTGATCCTGCATGGAYGCTTGCCTGGCGCTGCAGAGGGGCTCATGCCTGGGGCACTGTCTCTCTGTTCCCAACGTGTGTGCTGCTCCTGGATCCCAGGAGTGAAAGACCAGCCTGGCAGCAGGTCTGGGCCAAAGGGCTACTACCAGCAGGCTGCTGTGCACAGAGGATGTGGCACACGCAAGCCTTAGAGCTCCAGGGAGGTTTGGGGTTGTGCTGTGGCCGTGCCACGTCCCTCCCCCAGTCCAGACCCTTGGGGTGGCCACATAGCCCCAACCATGCTGCTGAGGGGCTGCTGTGGTGTCTCCAGCGCTGCTTCATCTGCTACAAGATTGGGGCTGCCATCACCTGCAGGATGAGCGGGTGGGGCAGCAACTTCCCACTGCCCTGAGGCTGCCACGGGGATGTGTCAGGCAGTCCTTGGGGCCAGACAGGGAAGGGCTGGCAGCTGTGATGCTGAGGCCTTCAGTGTTGTCATCCAGCCCTGTGCTGTCAGCAGTGGCCACCCAAGTGAGGAAGCACAAGGACCCTCCAGCAGCAGCCTGGCCCATCTGGAGCAGGGSCCATACAGCTGGTTGTGCTCTGGCACCCAATTTTCCCACCACTGCCATTCAAAATGGTGCTTGCGACACTCCTCCACTTTTCCCTACTCTTGCCTCTCCGTCGGGCTCCTCCCCTATGACATGCTTCACCTGTGCTGCTACGCCCAGGCACTGTGGTCTACCTGGATGCTGAGCTTGGGGGTCCATGTGCCTCCTGTGTGGGGCCAGTGGGGCCAGCCTGGCCTGTGGGCACCTGCTGCGTTGTCTGTAGCTGCCTTGCTGTGGCCTTGAGGCAACCCAGCAGGGCCCAAGCATGGCCTTGGGGTGGTCCTGCATGGACACTTGGCCGGCCCTGGAAGGGGCTCATGCCTGGGACCCTTGGCTCTGTTACTTTCTCTGTGTCCCCAGCATGTGTAATGTGTTAGGGAGGAGAGGTGGACCTAGATATTTCTGGGTGTACAGCTGGAGGAAATAGAAACTTCCACAGATACTGAAGGGTTTGCAGCCTTGGGAGAAGCTTGGATTAATGTAAAAATATAAGTACACAGACATTAAGCAGAGAAATTATAAATTTATGTTTCTATAGTTGTAAGAAAATGCTTTAAATAGTGAAGAGTTTTAAAGTGTAGTAATGTGATTTTGTGGAATAAGCTGAGAGTTTAGATGTTATAATAGCATATGTATGTACGTGTAGTAGTAGGCCATTAGATAAAAGTATATGCAGTGTGGCAAAATTAAGCAAGGTGATAGGTCAAAAAACAAACTCCATGGCAACTTTTCATTTGATCAAAATGTTATGTATTGCCTTGTAATGAAGCAACTTGTGACTGCTTTGAGCTACGGCCTACATCTTGCTCTTCTGAAATCTCATGGCCCTTGAGGCTGTTGTTTATCTGAGTAATAAATTGTTTTTACCCCAACAGTGGTCCTATCCCTTCATTAAGGCATTGATAATATACAGCCATGAGGAATAAGCTCTGTGTCCGCACCTCCTGCATGATGAGTCCTCGCTCAGCTCCCTGAGCTTTGTGGTGGTGCTCCCTGGAGCTTTGTGTCAAGGGTGAGCCATTGCTCATTGACCGAAGGGGCTGCAGGCCTTGTGCTGCAGTTGCTGGCCAGTGTGATTGTGGTGGACGAGTTCTTGAAGAGCTTTAAGGTGTGGGACAGCAAGCACACAATGCTGGAGGCAGCCAGGAAGGGCGTGCAGGATGCAGCAAGAGTGGGAGCTTTGCAGTAGGAGAGGCTAGTGGGGGCAGCTCCTGGAGCCAAAGTCGACCAATGCACCAACAGTGCTCGGGAAACCTCCAGCAGAGTGCGGGCCAGCCCCACACTATGACACAAATGGAAGGCTGTCTCATCCCGCCCTTCCCACCATCCCCAAAGAACAGGAGAAGGAGTAGGCCCTGCAGCACTCAAGAGTCCTTTCTTCGATGCAGAAAATTCAACATACACCAAGATACAGGTGGCAACCTGGAGCCAATTGTTAACTGAACTTTTAATTGACTTTACAGATGAATCTATGTACAGGATTACAACTAGGAAATATGGCCCAGCAGATAGACCTTATGACATTTTATAATAGGAGGCCCTTTACATAGACCTTGTCGTGTCACTGCACACTTTCTTAGTGGATAAAGCAGCATGCTGTGGGGGCTGTGATGGTGTGAGCTCCTGACAGGGGGACAACACTACCCCCGGAGTCCTGGGGTTTCCAAGCAGTCACCTAAAGATCGGCATGTTATAGGAATGGAGCAGACCTTGCTTGCAGGTCTGAGGATTGTTTATTGGAGGTGGTACAACTCAAACCAAGAGCAGAGGCAAGGACCCCTAACAGAGGTCATGGTGTCATTTTTAAGGGGAGGGGCAAGGGAGGAGTTTTGGGGTCAGGAGCCATCAGGGTGGAGTTCATAGTGGGGTGACAAGGCTTAAACCAACCAGGGGGGGCCGAGGGAGGATACAATTTTAACTTAATCGATGAAGCTTCAAATAGGATAGAAGTTTCTGTACTCAGGGGTGGGGTCAGGGAAGGATTGACACTTGGTGGGTGGGTATAAAGGGTAAGTGCAAGGGTAAATTGACAGGGAGGWGTAGGAGAGGAGAATGAGAGTCAAACCAACTATAGGAGAGATAGAACAAACCACTAGGGGTATTAACAAGCTACAACTTGATAGGACAGGGGCTATGAACAAAGCAATGGAGCATAACAAGAACACACCACAACAGACCTGATGAATTTTTTTGTTTTTCCTGAAGTGCAAACAGTGGGCCCTGGAGATGAAATCTTGGTCTCTGTTACCTGCAATAATCCCCTGGATTTCTTAGTTGCARGGACTCAATTGCACAAGCCTTTCTACTACCAAAAGACTACCCGGAATGAGTTCCCTCCAACCCACTTGTTACGTGGACGCAAATTATGGGATCTAACAAACCCATAGTAAAATGTACCCTATTTTGTAAGGGGGAGAAAATCAACCATCTCGGGATGATGAACACTGGAGCGAATGTCACCATAATTGCCCGTTTTGAGTGGCCATTGGATTTGGGATTAGAACCTGTGGCTGGGATGATCTCAGGGATTGGAGGGGTGGCAGTCTCCATGAGGAGCAAAAGGAGTATGATCATAGGAAGACTTGAGGGCAAAATGTCGACCGTCAGGTCATTCGTGGTGAGGGCACCCATCACCGTCTGGGGGAGGGACATGATGTCTCAATGAAGGACTTTTCTCCAAATCAGTTGTAGGGGTTTTTGGTTAGGGCTGCTGAAGAATGTACACCACCTACCATCCTTCAACTCACCTGGAAACAAGACCATCTGATGCAGTCCCCAAATGCACCAGTGTCCTGGCTAGCTCCAGGCAGTGCACACCAGCACTGTGCCAAGTGTGGGGAACTGCCTCAGTGTGGATGCTTGCCTTAGGCAGAACCTTTAGAGCCACTTGCTCTAAGAATCGGAGTTGGGCGACATCAGGGGTCAGGTAAAGGAGGAGGAGATGACTCTCTTGCTGAGGTTCCAGCAGGACAGTTTTATTGCTGAAGGGTTCAGTGGAGAGAACCCTGAACAGGGGGAGAACCCTGCTTTTTAAACAGGGGGGACCAAGGGGTAGATACGTAACTGTAACCAATCAGGACTTTATAGGGGAGTAGCACTAGCCGGGGGGGACTTAAAAAATTTCAACAGATGGAGGGACTTAAAAAACTTCAACTGATGGTGGAGCACAGGGGGAGGATACAACTCAGGGGGACCGACAGGATGTCAAGGAACACAGAATTATTCAGAACTGTGGCCAGGACTGGGGAAGATTAACAAGTCGGTGGAAGGAGGGAAGGGCAGGTCTATGGGAGATGGACAACCAGGGCAAAACCAACAACACAGGGGGAAAGGAACAGTCCATCAATATGGTTGCACCAAATCTTTGGCTCCCTTTAGTCCCTGTTATGTATATCCAGTCTGTATCTCCAGGTGCATCTCTGTTTCTGCTACATCTGCATCTCAACTACAACTCTGCCCATCCAGGGCCTCAGCAAGGACATGTCCCCTTCCACTTGCAGGTGACAGACAAGCTCTGGCATCAGCTGGTGCCAGTTCTCCATCTCAGGGCCA
>QVAJ01000568.1:108658-128372 GCA_003546035.1 Mixornis gularis | reverse complement strand
CCATGGATAGCCCCAGCTCCCCTCAGGCACCCTTGCAATTTTGCTCTTTGCCCTTTTGTGCATCATTTTATTTGTGGAAATGTGGTTGGATTTTATTTTGCTGTCATGGTGTAGGGTGTGAGGAAGCAGGACAGCTSTAATAGCTGCAATACTATCTGTAGGTGATATATTCAGAATGCCAGGGAGAAAAAAAAGGCATAACCGAGATATTTCTATTATCTCACTTTAATCAAATAATGTTAGTTTTGTCCTGATCTGAAGCTTAATGGATTAAAAAAGCCCTCAGAAACTGAACTGGAATGATTCTTCAAAAAAAAAAAAAAAAAGATGTTTTTGATCTGGTTTGTTTTTGTGTAAGAAGAACTTTTAAATTATTGTATGGAGTGTCTGAATTCTAGACCCTGAGCAGAAATCAAAAGGGGACTTTGCTGACCCATATCGGCAGCTCAAGGCATTTATGTACATCCACAAGAGATTCTGAACGTACATAAGTGACACTGGATAGTAGTAAATCTTCATAAGGAAGAGCTCAAGTCCTGAAAAGAAGTATTGAACACTGTCTATTGAGAAAAGAGTTATTTAAGCACAAAATATACATGTATGTAAACAGCTCAGAGTACAGCCTATTAATCTAGCTTTTCAGCATTTTTCACTTTTATGTTTCCAGTAATGCCAAAATTTTTGATCTAAAAAAKATTAGATTTGAAAATATATAACACAACTGATCCAGCTGTTGCATAGAAGTTTTTTCTAATGCAGTTTATCTGCAGTTAATGCAAAATTTGCACTCACAGTCCAGATCATGTCCATAACATCATACTGTCATGGTTAGAGGATGAGATATTCTTTCTCAGACTATGAAGGAGAGAAGTGACTTTCCTAAGATCATGCAGGAGTTGCCATTTTCCACTCATTTTCTGAACTACAAAAATGAGTTATTCCTAGTTGTAGGAATGATATGTCCAGCGTGGAATGGTTCTTGCACAAGCTGATGCAAATGTTGCACCTGCTTCTGAGGAAGGAGCCACTGGTCCACCCACAAAGGACAGTATGTCGTCCAGGTAAGGGCTGGGACATGCTGCTTGGCAGTGGGTTCTATGATAAATTCATTCCAAACACAAGACCTCATTGGCTAAGGCAGTCTTGTCCCCACAAAGTAACAGGGAGTGAGAGTATGTAAGGTTTCATGATGGCACTGCTTCAGTAATACTTGTGGTGATAATATTGCGGTGATGTTGTCTATCTGCTTATGTAGGGCAGCTTTTAGTTTGTCTAGAAACTTGATAAAAGGTTCAGTAGCTCCTTGTCTGGCATTTACAAATGAGGTTGTAGTGAGGCCAATATCTGTCACTTTACAAAAAGCCCACAAAGTGAGCTCCTCTGGCTGCCAAAGGGCTTCCACAGGCAGCTGAGTCTGTCTGGCAGTAGGCACATATTTGCCCTCTGCCACAAGGGCTTTAACACCTATGGGTCACAAGACATGCCCATGGAGTTGCTGTAAATTGTCCTTAGCTTGAATAGTGCTATGCTCACTCCATTCTGTCATCCAGTGAATTGTATACTTGTCAGCGGAAGTCCCACTGTTTGTTTAAGGTCTGGAGGTGCCAGATCGTGAGTTCACCGAAGTTTCCAAAAGGATAATTGTAAACGGGGCACTAATGCCATTGTCTAAAGCAGAGTGACACAGCTCTTTTATGACACCGTAAGGCAAGCCTTCCCATCTAGATGGTTGATTGGGCTGGTAAATGATCAGAAAAGCATGCAATAAATTGGCATTCCCCTCTGTGGCAGTTTGTTTTTTCACTGCTGCCCATTGATCATGCAGGTGGAAGGGGGGGAAGATCAGGCTTCCCCTCAGGATCCAATGGATCAGGGGACCAGGGGCCATCCACTGGTTCTGTTCCTACAGCCCCACCAAGCTTATGATTAGAGCCTTGTGTTTCACTCATTGGGCGCGCAGAAGGGTAGCACAAGAGGTAGCACAAGAGTACTTTCTCAGATCTCTGACTTCTGCAGGTGCCTTGAGCGCCTCAAATATCGTTTGCCGTGGACACAAAAGCTCTGCCAGTGCTGTTGCCCTGAGTAGCTTGAGAGCAGCCCCTAAAGCGTCCCATGTCTGTGGGTCAAAAACATTGGTATCAGTCAAAGTAAAGTCACAGTTTTTAGCCTACAGCAAGTCTTTTCAAACTGTAGGTTCAGTTTTCCTGTTGCATTTTTTTAAAATCAGTTTCAACGTCTCTGTGACATCCTTTTGTTCCTGGGATGTATTACTCCTYGTCGTTCTCGGCTGCTTACAGATTGTCCTGTGGAAATGTCAATTGGTGCACCATGGGCTTCATTTCAGCCCTTGTAAAGTTCAGCTGAGCATCACCACCAGTGCAACCACTCTAGTTGCCTATTTAAGTCCCTTTTTGGGTGCCATTTGTGACAGCTGATTGCATGGACTCAGGTCAGTGAAGATACTGAGAGGTTTATTGTGAAAAGCAAACTGGTTTTATACGGTATTTCTTTCCTTATGTAGTATTTTCTCACTAAAATACTATCACATTGCCATGAGCTATCGTACATTGCCATGAGCTATCGTACGTTGCCATGTTAGCAACATATTTTAATGTCCTTATGGGGGTAATCACGTGCTGGTCACTTGCCCGGCAAGCTCCTCCCCGTAGTGTATCTGCCACATTGTATTTCTTCCCCCCAAGGTCAGGTGGAGACAARCTTCTCTGTGCTGTGTCATGGCATTCTGCAGGCACATCCCACGGCCTGTAGCTCAATTTCATCTTACCTGCCTCTACAATATTCTTCTCAGAGATGAAGAAGTGATATGACTATGAGCTACAAGTGGTTTCATTATTCTTCAACCTTGAAGGGATTGGTGCTGCATTTCCTGAGTGCCTCACAGTGTTTTTCAGTGATGAGTGGTTGCTCTTTGCTTTCAAAATGCAGTTGCAGGGAAGAGGAAAAGAGGGGGAAAGGGGATCACTGGAACCAGAATGATCTTTAGAAGGCCCAGTTGATATTGAAGGGGTGATCACAGTTTGGCCCTGGACTTCAAGGTAAAGGTTCTGGGGATTGGAGACAGCAGATTGCAGAACAAAAGTGCAAAAAAGGAGAAGAGGACAAGGTGGCAAATAAATGCAAATTGAGGAATGAGAAAGGATTAAGTAAAATCATATGAAAGAGATGATGCAAAAATAGCATTTGATTAGTGAAGTTTTTCAAACACATCCATCTTGCATTTCAAGACAGACAATTTTTTTAACCATTAGTATTTTACAGCAAAAGCACTGTGGGCCTAATTCTAGGCATGATCCCTGGTGGCAATCTTGGTATGATATGTAATAACTATGTTACATGAGAGAGAAACAGGACAATTTGAAAAGTGCTGACTGAATTTTCTTTTAATGTGGCTTTGGGTACAAAACAGGCTTTTTAATATATAAGTAAAACTATAATGAAAGCTTTAGATATAAAATGAAATTATTTATGATTTGAAAACATAGGTAAAAAAGGACATTTAGTATTGGAATTAGTAAGTTTTCTGCTGTGTAAGAGTTAAAATACTTCTATGTGGAAACAATCTTTCTTCACTTTACAGTAGTGTTCAGGAGCAATCAGGTGGGAAAAAATACTTGCTGGGGTCTTGGGACAACTACTTAACATTCAGCATCTTCAGTCTTACCAGCAGTCATACACTTTGTTGGAAAGACCACTACAGCACCATAATGACAGTGCATTTTCTTCTCCCAAACCAGGTTTTGTCTGCAACATGACAGTGTGCAATAATCATAATTCCCAGACAGGATATAAACAATTTCTAATTTATGCAACCAGTTATGTCCCATGGAGCCATAGGGCCATAAAGTGCAGACAATCACTGCCTAATCAATCAGATGTGCTTCAACACGTTTGGTTGTACTGTTGAAAATCAAGCTATCATATGGTCTTTATTTAATAGCTGGTATTAGGCTTGCAGTAACAGGAACCACAGTCTATAAGGTCCAAACTTTTATTGGTTTTAGGTCACAGTAACCCTAGAGTTTATATATAATATAAAAATATATATAGCTATAAATATGATTGTATTATATATAAGTATATATAAACATTATTTCTTGTAATGTATATTGCTACATGGACAGTGTTGCCTCCTCATCAATGCAGCACCCATGGGTTTCAAATACATTTTCGATTTCTTATTCCTTGTGTAGATAAGGAAAACAAACCAGTAGCACTTTCAATGAAATAGCTACTCAAACATGTAGGGAAAAACTGACACAAACACATAATTTTTTTTTTTCTTTCCACTGTTTTGCAATATCACCTCTTAAAAATAATTTTTCATCCCATGACGAATGAATTTCTTGTGCTTTGGAAAACCTAGCCCAAAATACCTGATTGCACTAGGCTGTGACAACCTGCCATTTTAAATTCTTGAATCTTGCTAATTAAATTATATTTCTGGGAAAACGTTTACTCTTATGCAGCAATAATTGTGGGTTTTCAGGCTGATGCTTTAAACAAAAAGGAGAAAGAACATACATGAATGTCAACCATACCTAAGCACAACTCACATTGAACAGAATAATTTTCATGTGCATGGTGACAATGCACAAACCTCAGCTTTCTTTATTTAGAATCATTTAAGTTGGAAAAGACCTTAAAAACGTTGAGTCCAACTTGATAAATTTGGAAATAAAGTTTTTTCTGCTCCACTGCCAACTACAGAATGTTTGCATGAAAGGTAGATGTGATAATATCTACACTGTAGAAGCACCTCTTGAGTACTTGCTCACATACTCTGTGGAGAAGTGCTTATAGTCAGCTCAATCATGGCATACAAATTTATTTATTCAACATCTAGTATAAAACTGTAATTTCTCCTCTTCAAATACGAGACCCTGTGTGTGAATGGTATATATTAGTGTATGTAGCAGTATATATTTGTTTGAGATGATGGAAATAACCTCCATAACTTTCAAAAAATTCTCTATTCTAATGAAGTTTTCAGTAAAAAAATCAAGTTGGTGTTCCCAAAGTTGTATTTAGATCCCACAGCAAGTAAAAAACCCCATTCACATAAATGAAGAACCTTATTTGAAGATTTGTTCAAGTAACATTTAGACATGGTGYAATGTGTCCAAGACAAAGGGTTTTCTTGGACCCACAAGAAGATGCAGGGCTTCTCTTGCAGCCTTTAGCGTCTTATGAGAATATAGAATTTAATTTAGCAGTTCATTGTGACCTTTTGATCGTGATTACATTTTCATATTGGAAGCAAAGCAAACAGATTTGGTGGCAGAGGCATTCAAGTAAAATTTCCTGCTACAAACCCCCTCAGTGTTGAGTAATTTAACACTAAAGAGAACTTAGACAAGAGAAAAACGAGGCAAACCAATGYGTAAATTGGCAGTTAAGAATTTCTTCAGTTTAAGGTGTTTTTTTAAAATCTAGTCTGTTTTACGGAAACCTAAAAGCAAAATAATTAATTATACCCTCTTAAACGACTTCATCCTCAGAGTAGAAAATGAACATACTGAGAGCCTCATAAAACTAAATGCAGTGTAAATCCGTCACATGCTTCTTGTGTGAAGCAAGCAGAAGTAGAGCATCACTGGACTGGGTCACAGACACTGACACAGACACAGACACATGAGCTACCCGGGACCGAATGCTGCCCTGCCAGCTGCATTGGGAATCATCAGAGATCCCCCATGTGTTTAGCTCACAGTTTAAATGTAACATCCTTAGCCTTTAAAAGGGTGGAGGATTTAATCAACATTCCTCAATGATTTAGTGTTTTCTTACTTATTTTTCAAAAGACAGTTGTGTTTTGGGATTACTTCTTTTGCATTTCGAATTCAACTTAAACACTTAAGTGGATATTCTTCCAATTTAACACAACTCGTGTGTATTAGCAGCTACATTTTCTGTCAGAGGTGCAAGTGTGAAAAACAAGAAATGCCTGCCAGGCTAGAAGAGCAAAAGTAGGAATTACTGCCACATTCCTTCCAATGTAATTCAGTAGCCTGAAGTTCCACTAGGTGCCACTGGTTATTTGCTGTCATTGCTTTGCTTTATCTCAGAGCAGCTTTGAAGCTCATGGAAATAGGACTGCAAAGAAAATGTGGAGATGATGCCTGGAACTCTGAGGCATTGCCAGATGTGCCTGTGCTTAGCACAGATCTCTGCTGCTGTTCGTATTGGTACCTAAGAGGAGAGAAATTGATAAGGCAATTGTATTTACAACTATGCATTCTTGATAACAAAATCACTGTGCTCTTGGGGGCAATAGATCAGGTGCAGAGGCTTCAGTGTGTGTCTGGACTCAACAGGTCAATATTAATTTGTAACTTTATTTATTACCCATAGGGGTTGGTTTGTTTATTTTGTTTATTTTACCCTGTATTTTTTAAGATCAYGTACTACGCTCGCATCACTCTGGAAACTAGGCTATCACCTTTGCTTTCTCCCACATAATAAAGCAAAAATGACTAATTATTTTTCACTTCAGCATCAGAAAGATGGAGAAGCTGATGTGCCTTATAGAGCCACAACCAGAAAAGTAAAACAGAATGGGAGCACTTGCACAGTACTTGTTTGTTTATTCACCATGCTGTCTTGGTAACTATAGCCACTCCAGTGTTATAATGGATTAATGTACACACAAACYCCCAAATTCATAGAAACCATTTAGAGGTAAAGGAGACCCTTTGGGTAGTTTCTCCAGGTGAAAGGAGTCAAGGCTTTTATGTATAAAATACCAGTTCATCCCCAAAGCTGAAATGAACAGATCTGTCAGAGGAAATAACATCAGCGTGAACACCTCTGTACTGATTTTTATTTCCAGGTGCTGCCCTGGCAGCCAGATTTTAGGCTGGAATTGCTCTCCTCTGTGTTTGCAGTGCACAGTTCAGAGACCTCTGGATGAAAGCAGGAGTATGKATTCCAAAATACACCCTTAAAGCAGACATTCCTGTCTCATGGAGAAGTCTAGGTGGAAAAAAAAGKGTATTTAAGAGGATGAGTTCTTATTTTGAAAGACATTTCTTAGTGTTTTTACATCTACAGCAAAAAGAATTCTTTTACAACTTTAGTCTTGTTCTGTGCAAAAGTCTCTGAACAGAATAATATTATTGTTAAATACATTAACAAGTTATTATTAGATATTATTATATAAATATAAAAAACACTGTTACAGGGAATCAGAGATATCAGTAGATAAAATTATATTACGTTAAGCAGCTATTTACATTTATTTATTTATGAGGTGTAGTCTTCTACTGAGTAAAATTCTTGAGGAGCCATTTTTCAAATTAGGACAAGCATTTTCCAAGCTACTAAAGTTTARGGAGTTTTATTATCCCCTTTTAGAAAGGGGGCGAGGGGGGAGGGTTGGAATGGGGTATTTTAGTGTCTGAAAATAAAAAGTGCTTTTGCCTAAAATGTTTCTGTACTTTACCTGACGTGAGTTTCTGATGAAAGATCCATCTCTTATTCCATTCATTATGAGCTTTCCTGAAACGGAATATCCAAGTTTGAATGCAAGCTACTTTCCGCAGATTATAATTAGGTTTCTTCCAATTATAATGCATATAACCCCTAGCAGCAGTACATATTTTTATAACCAAACTGGTGAAGYTGTGGCACTTTACATGCCTAAATATTTTTTTCATGGAATAACATGTTAAAAAAAATAGATTATGAAGGAAGAAAAAACAACACTTCTTCAGTCTTATTGATCAGGAAATTTTCAGAGAGAACATATAAATCAGTAAATTTAAAATTAGTTTTTTATGTTATTAAATAGTTGATGGTTACAAAGCAGCTACTAGGTCTATGAGATTAATATAAATATCTATACATATATAAATCAGTTTATGATTATTTCTTTTTTTTTTTTTTTCAGAAAGAAGCATTATATTTTAGTGTAAGAATCTTCATTTAAGCTTACAGAAATTTTTGCAATAACTTAGCCAGCCTGTCTCCCAGTTACCCCTCATATGTTGCACAGTACAGGAAACACTATTTGGTTGCTAATGGTAAAATATATTTTAACATGAAATATAACTTTTAATTTTGAAAAAAACCAAAAACATATATACTATGTATTGCATTTTGAATATTTGGAAAATTTTTAGTTGATATTTCATTATAACCTTTGTATATTTCACATTAAATGCAAGCAGATTTGACCTAAAAATCTTCTTCTACGTCCTTTTCAGACYTTTGGTATATATTCAGAGGACCTAAATATAGAGAGTTTTGAACTGCTAATGATCCATCCAACACTATCTGCAGACAGGATGGAACACAGTTACTGAAATGTCATACTGATATATTCCAGTTGTGCTTTTTTTAATGTGTCAAAATAATTATTTCTGTTCTGCATTAGAACCTAAGTGGATAGACGGTTGCAAATGTACTTATGGAACCTGATGTTTATTTAAAAATAATGCCTTTCTTTCACAACCTCACTTGAAAATTCAGGAGAATGAAATTTATTTTTCAGGATCTCTGCAGTAAATTTCCTGTCATGGAATTGTTTCCTAAGCCTCTGATGCAATATCCAACAGCTCAAACCTGAAAGGTGTTATTGGCATCATTGATTATTGAAAATATAAACCCATGAGTAAATACTTGTAACAATTTAGCAGCTGTTAGTATTTAAACATGYCAATTAACTTGTCATTAGGGAAAATTATTCACTGAGCTTTGCAATGTTGTATCTTGCCTGCTACAGATCAAGTGCAGGCATTTTAAAGCAAGTCAGGTATCTCCACTGTTTTGCTGTAATTTTTCTGCTTAGAGGGGATAATCTGATAGAAACCTGTCAAAAAAGAAAAAAACAAAAGGATCTTCTTTATTCTCACTTACACAATTGTACACCCACCAACCACTCTCCTCTGCTCTCTTCCTCCTTTTTWTCTTATATTTGTTGTCAGATTACTCTGGGATTTCTTACTTTAGTAATGTTGCTTCCAGCCCAGCCCCAACTGGAGGGGCAATTGTTGCTCTGGAACTGTGATTCTCATTTCAGTATATCTGAGAAAAAATGTCAGCTAGCAGGAGTTGTTCAGCTACTCYTTCAATGTCTGAGACAAAACTCTGAAACACAGGTGCAAGATCAGGATGGGGCATATGAAATAAGCATATGTTACATAAGCTTAACAACCTGCAGATAGAAGAGGTTCACAGGTTGGTCTGGTTCTGGGAAGCTCAACTTCAGTTGAGCCCTGTTTTGACCTACACAACCAAATTTCCACCCAAAACACAATAGAAATMCTTTATACTTCTCTGCATTTTAGTTATAATTTAGTCTTCTAGACATGCTAATTATTGCTTATATTGCCTGGCCAAGGCATATGTCTGTRCTGCTGATACAAAATCCATCACCTGGGACTTGGCCTGAGCGCTGCTGAGTGCTGAAAATTTGGTGGCCAGCAAAAAATATAAACACATCAACATTTTTACTTAGTTACAAGTAGAGCACTAACCTCTGCAKGGATTTATTAATAAAGAAATTTCATCATATAGGCTGTGGAACAAATGATAGGGTTTGTTAACAAAGAATAAATTAAACAATAGAAGAATAAGAGTGCAAACAGTGGTTTATTTTGTGTYACTGCCTCACTTTTTTGGACATGCATGGCAGGTTTTTTTGAAGATGCTATGAGTGACAGTGACAGTAGTGTCACAGGGGGACAGGAGGCGTGATATGGGAAGGTGGTCAGAAGGGTGCCTCACTGTTGAGAGTCCTTTGCACCACCAGAACACAAGGCCTGCAGAAATTAGCAGCAGGCTTCTTATTTGAGAAATTAATTGAAATAATACCTGTTAGGTTTCTAAACATCAGGGGATCAGGTTCACAAAGCCCTACTGGAGCCACTAACTGAGATCCAGGTCAGTTTGACTAATTCTATTCCATACTGCTGGACATATAATAGCCTGTAAAGACCTTAGTAATGGCTTTGTAGTGTCCTGGGAATAATGAAAGTAAGTATACACAAAATATTGTTTTAATAGCATTTTGAAAATGAAGTCATAATCTTGCCCCCAACATGCTCATTGTCTCCCATGCAGACTATGAAAGTCCCTAAAAAAAAATCTGCCACCTTTCATGGACTAAAATAACTTCTAACTTGTGTTATAATAATAACCAGCGTGCACCAGAGGAAGTCTGAGAAATTTTAAATATTTCAAATCAAAGTCAAGCACAAGCCACAGGGTGCCGCTCTTCTGCCAAATAACGAAYATTTCCTGTATTTTGCTTGCCCAGTGAATTTGGGACAACAGGAAAAGTTGCAGTGATACCTTGGAAGAGCTGAAGAATGGTTTCACATCCTGATGACTCCACTTGAGGAATTATGTGGTGTAGTACGGCTGCTTCACTGCAATCAGTGAAATGATTAAAATGAGGAGTGAAATTCGGCATAAACAGAACGACAGAAGGGAGTAAAACCTAGAGACAGAGCCAGACAAGCTCCAAATAACTCTTCCTTTCCACTCTTATCACCACACAAAATTCTGATCAGATGCTTTACTCTATGGTTTAATTAGTGTCTACCGTATTTAGACAGGCTCCTAACATTTTGAAGTTGGTCCCCCAAGATCTTGATGCTTCACCTGTTCTGGTGTTATGCAGAGTTCTTAATTTAAAATCTGCCTCATTCCTGAGCTGCAAATGCCGTCTGGCAGCCTTGTCCTTCTGTACCTGGAATGAAGATGAGGTTAAGTAGTAAATGGCCTCTCCCAGCCCTTCAAGAAAAGCTGGTCTGCACTGATTGAGTAAATCTGTATTGAAGTGGCCTTGGAAGAGATTGGCTCTCTTTGCTAGAAATTATTTATTCAATTGCTTTATAACCAAAGCTGTGAGTACCTTGTTAGGGAAATTGTATTGCCTTGTAGTTGCTTCTTGTAGTAACTCTAAAGTGACGAAGTGCTTCCTCATCTTTATGCTGATTTTGTAATACCTTGCAGTGATAATTTTCAAGAATAGCAGATTCTCCTACTTTTTAATAGCTACCTTGCTGAGGAAAATGTAATTATTTTTCCATAAACTGCTGTAAAAACATGACAAATAGAAGACTGTCCTACCTCAGCTCACTGCAGTACCTATTTTTTTTTTGATTTATTAATTTCGGTTGTTTACACTTCTCATCTTAGCTCAAGGCTAAGAACTGGACCCTACCTTCCATGCCCTTTACCGAGATTCTAAAAKAGGAATGAAAACCAGGCCTCAGCACCTACTCATGGCAATTAGACTAAAAAAAAAATAAAAAATTTACATTTCAAGTAACTTTGCAATGGGTAGAATACTGCCATATTTACTTCCAAAACAGCTGCTAAGAAGTCATGGACTGCAAGAGAGTGGGATTAGCTGGGCTAAAATATACCACAACCACCTATGTAGTATTTGATATTTAAAACTTATGGGTTGGCAAACACTAGAATAAGAATTGAAGCATAAAGAGGTAAAATTATTTTAATCTTGCACTTATTCCTATTTATATATATAAGTATCTTCTTTATAAATTTCCCACCTGTCTGCACAATTAAGCATAAATATAGTTAAGAGAGATTTTATTTGTTTGTGTTCAGTAACATACAGTATTTCTAGTATAATTCTATAAAATTCTGCAAAATTCCCCACTCCTCCAAAACTATTTGGCAAATGTTAAAGCAGTACTACTAAAAATAATGGAAGTAATAATAACAACCTACTATAGATTCTATGGGCACACCATTTCAGCCACTGAAAGTAATCAGAGATGCATAAGTCRGTGAGAAAAATGTTATGCCAATTATTTAATAGACTAGTTTTTCAGACAATCTTACTTTACAACTGAAGAAAAKGTCTGCAAGCCTGATGTCATTCTATACCCATGGCAGCACACCATGGTTATGATTAAACCTAAGATTAAAGGTATTTAAAACTTTACATGGTTATATGAAAACTCAAMAAATGCAAGGAAAATTTGGAAGCTCATTAGACTGAAGATCTGATAATTAAAATTACATATTGCACCTGCAAAATGTGATTCCGTGATGGATTTATACTGTCTGGCTGAAGAATACTAGGCACATTTTAAAAGAATTAGACCTGTAYGGCATATAAACTTTGAATCATGGTTATTGTTCTGTTCTGACAGACTGGAAGTCCTTGAACAGATAATTACACGCAATTTTTGAGCCTCAGTTTTGCATCCTGACAAGGCTCCACTTAGCTCAAACCAAAGGGACATCACAGCATCAAATTGGACTTCCTTGAAATATAAGGAAAAACTTTTAAAAAGAGACCCTAAATATCATATGTCAGTCATTTCAGTTTAATTTTGTTCTTCAGTTAAAATAAACAAATTACTAAAACAAAATTACTAACACTGCAYTTCATCATGAACATCAATCCAGATTTGTTACCTCATCTACTTCAGTTATTTAAACAGTAATACTGTGTTGACCAAGTGCTTATGCACTTTTCTTAGCAACCAATTCTGAATTAAAAATCTGTAAATCAGCATGAACTCTTAACACTGTTTTCTCAAAATAGTAGTTTTCTACTAGTTAACAGGAAGACAGTAAAAAACAGGACTGTAGTTCTTCACCTTTTGCCCAAGATTGCACCCTAAGGAATAAGTTTTGCAGYATGTCTGAGATGTTAATAAACCAGGTAAGTGAGGGAAAGAAATTTTTTTACAAGGAAGCCATGACTGAGCTCCTTTTCCATTTAGGCTCACTCACCAAATTCCTGTCTACACAGCCCCACTGAAGCCAAAATATGAGTTCTGCATTTTCTTCTAAAACCTTCTGCTTGTACTGCTTTGATGAAAGTCAAGAGTTTCCTTTGCATGGCAGTACAAACACAGAGTTCACTAATTATTCTTGAGTACTTAGGTATCTTTTTRCCTTGTTCAATACAACAGTCTCAGTATCTTTCTCCTTCTCTCACCAAAAAATAAATACATACATCCCGCAATACTGATAAAAAACCTTGAAATGTAACTGCAAAAAAGCCTCAGCAGGTGTTCTCAAAAATCAATTTTGTTGAATATTTACTGTATTTAGATGCCTGGGCAGCATGCAGTCACATTCCAGATTCACTTCATGAACAAGAACTTYTTTTAAGCTACAGGGTGCCAGGCAGCAAGGTCCTTTTTGTTTCCTTGAATATGAAACAACAGTGGAAGTAGAAGAAAATCACAGAAAATCTGGTCAATATATATAGTAAACAGTAAAGGCACCAACTGACTACTGGTTTTGTGTCCCATTAGTTTCTGAAATAGTGAAAATAGCTGTCTCCAACACAAATAGRAAGTCTTTCTAATGAGCTGAAGCACTGCAGACAAGAATCTTAAACACATAAGTAAATAGTCAATAAACAAATTTATTTATAAATAAATAAATRATAAAGAACATAAAAAACAAGATGTTGTATGACAAGATCTAGGTAGACCAGAGAAGAAACCAGTGAAAGAGAGGGATGAGTTTAAGGGTTTGCCCAGTTGTCAGCTTGACAAGACACACTGTGGTGATATTCCACAGTGACAGAATAAAACAAGATGGCACTGGAGAACCCAGAGGGAGGCAAATGATGTCTTACTTCTGCAGAACTGAAAACTAAACAAACAGGAGTGAAAAAGAAAAGAAGAAGGGTAGGTACTTAAGTAGCTACATTTTCATTTGGACAGTAGAGATATCTAAAGAATTTTCAGCTTACATCAGTAGCTGAGGCTGTGTTTGAGGATTCATTCAGTGACAGAGAAAGTGCTGAGGAAAAAAAAAAAAAAAGGTGAATATTGTGGAATCCTCCCTCCTTTAGCTATTTTCATCYCAGTAATCCACACACCTGCACAAACTGAGAGCTGATCAGGAGATAAAGGAGTCATTTGAAAACAATAAATTTTCTCCTTTATGTGTACTGAAAGCTACACAGTCTTGTTATATGTTACTTCTGGATTAAAAACTGACTTTTGGGTAGAAAAAACAAAATGCCGGCACACTGTTTTTTTAAATTGTGGGAACTCCAGCATAACCTCTCCCAGAAAGTGTTGAAGCTCCAGTGAAGTACTGAATTAAATGCCCTGAAATTAAATCAAGCAGAAAGAAAAGAGGGGGTAAGTAGGATGATATAGTTGCATTGATTAGGAATAAAGTGAAGAGTTCATATTGTATAGCACCTGCGCACAAGTTACAACAGGACTGCTTTAATTGGAAATGCTGCTGCAATAAGTTGCCATCCTTTCTGGCTGTTTATTTTATGTAGATCTCAGAGCAGTTGATAAARTATGATGCGACATTTTGTATCACTGTCCCCTTACAACTTTTTTATTGTGGGATCCTAATTACAGCAACCCCCAAGGCGGGAGTTAGCCCATGATGTGTCTCTCTGCAGGATCACGGGCAGTACTTCCCTGCATGCTGAAAAAAAACATTATTAGAAGTTTAGCTCTGAATAGGGTTTGAGATCAGCCCCACTCAGAGATTCACACAACACACCACAACTGATTTTTGCTGCTGTCAAACCAAGTTCTTGAGATGTTTAGGGAATCTATAGCTCAACACATTTTTGGTAATGCAGGGCTTTACACAGAAATTCAGAGTTCTCATCTTTGGAAAAAAAAATCAAAGTAACATCACCTTGTGCTAGATCATATTCTGAGCAGAAAAACAACACAGGTAAAGGCCTAGCAGCAAATGAAGATGTTTTTCCATGACTTTAGGTTCTTGTTTAAGAAAAGAACAGTAAATCCACAAGAAATTCATTCCCATTCTTTGGAAAAGTTCTCTTCAGGAGACAGGCTCTGTATGAATTTTGAAGCTGCACCCATTTGCATTTTGCATCTTCCATCTCACTGATGAAAGAAAAAATTTAGCAYAAAAATCACTGGTCACATCTCTAGACCTGGAAATTCTACTGCAGCTGAACCACTGTCAGCATTTTGCTATATCAGGGTCAAATGCACCTTTCAGTTTTAACTTTGAAATAATTTTATAACTGATTTTAAATCAACACAAAATAACTACTGCTGCTGTTACAAACTTAGCAAAACACAAAAACACTTAGCAAAAAAAAAGTCCAATGGCATTAAAGGGAATGGATTATAACATCGATTATACTGGTAGTCAGTCARTTATTTACTGGGTAGCAAATGGGGAAACAGCAGAAAGAAACAAAATGTCCCTGAAAAAAAAATCATGGAAATAGAATTTTTCTGCCATGTGCTGACTTTAATCAGATAGCTAGGTTTAAAACAATTGTAAATTCAAATGTAAAGGCATAGCTTTTTTGTTCAGATGGACTTCAAAATACAGAGTTTTACCACTCTTAACACTTCTTGTTAGCTTTTTAATAAAGGAGCASAATATGACTTACGTTTCACTGTAAAATAATCAATTAGGAATTACAGCAAAAATCAGCTTTCCCATAATAGTAACTACATTTCGGATTAATTTGAAAGATGTGTTAAGAGTGTAAGGTTTTAGAAGATCCATTTCCTTTAGAATCCCATATTACGTGGGAGAGAATAAAAGAAACATATTTTACATTAGTTAGTACTTCATTACTTAGCACATCATTGCAAAGCACGTCATTAGCCTGAAAAAGAAATTGTTCTTCATTTCAAGACCATAGCAGAGCCTCACGCTCAGTCTTTTCCCTCATTTTCTTTCAAACTGTAAATATTTTTTCAAGTGATGAGGCTTGCAGGATGTTACAAGGGGAGGCTCTTCTTGCTTTGAGAGACAAAGCACAGGGAGATACTTCTAGGAAGAAGGTATGAATGTATAGGAGTAAAATGAAAATTCTGCTGTTCACTTTGTAATACTAAGCAAAAGCTATTTGTTCACGTCGCACTTAGGAGCAATCAAAGGCACAGTGAGCGAGTGATGGGAAAATTGTGGTTAGAAAAGTAACTGCTGCAACCCTCACATAATCTACGTGGCCCAAAATTATACACGTTATTTCACTGTCCTCTTATTCTTCAACTACATAATCTCAGAGATGAGGGGAGTAGGGCATTTGCTAAAACCAAAAATACCAAAACAGCCTTAATTTGTTTAAAATAACTGTTCATCCTAGATCCCATAAAAACTTCCATCTCCCTCAAATACTCTCCACTGAGCTGGAATTTTTGTAAAGTGAATTTTACTATTWAAAAAAAGCTGCTAAACACAACTCCATCTTAGCACTCAGAGCAAACATACTACAAATTATTTTCTGTGCTGCATGCAAAAGAACGGCCTGACCAGAAACTTTTTAAAGGGAAGAGRAAGAACAATATTGATTTCCAATGGGCTCTGGCTTGGCCTGGAACTGAGTACTTTCCTGGTAAATTGATATTTGGATACCATGTGTCACCATGGCAATGGTCCAGTAGAAGACACCAGATACAAAAATAAAATCGAAGTGCTGCTATGACACTATGTGTCAATTATGTGTCACCATAYGTAATGCTCGGATGATCCCTAGCAGTCAGTAAAAAGTTCATGAGCAGGCAGTCGCGTCCCTTCTGCAGGTCATTTATGCAAATGAAAATACTCCTCCACTGGCATTCATAGTTTAAGGAACACTTTATGGGGTTTTCTTTAAAGCATATTCCTCAAGGTGCTTTTCCTCAAACTAAGATCTCTAAAAGGTGTTCTTTTTACAGCAAAAATTTCTCTCATATTAGAATCAATTTCTCCAACACATTTTTCTCGTGTTCCTTAGCTCCTTATTGAAGCTACTGAATATGTGATGCTGTGATTATTATTTTGATTTGTCACCTTTTCCATACTCAAGTTATTGGAGTATTAAGAATTTAACTTTCTACCAGTGCAAAATGATTCCTTCCCCCAGGCAGCTTGTTCCAGTGCTTGATAATCCTTTTAGTGAAGAGTTTTTTAAACGTAATATCMTAAAGCTCCCTCAGGCCCAGCCCGAGGCCGTTCCCTCTCCTCCTGTCCCTGTTCCCTGGGAGCAGAGCCTGATCCCCCCRGCTGCCCCCTCCTCTCAGGGAGTGCAGAGCCAGAAGGTCCCTCCTGAGCCTCCTTTTCTCCAGGCTGAGCCCCTTGCTCAGCTCCGTCAGCTGCTCCTGGACTCCAGACCCTTCCCCAGCTCCGTTCCCTTCTCTGGACATGCTCCAGCCCCTCAATGTCCTCCTTGGAGTGAGGTGCTCAAAACTGACCCCAGGATGTGAGGTGTGAGGTGGCTTTAAGCTGAAAAAGGGTAGATTTAACCCAGTTATTAGGAACATATCTTTCCCTGTGAGGGTGGGGAGGCCCTGGCACAGGGTGCTCAGAGATCCCTGGCAGTGTCCAAGGACTGGTTGGACACTGGGGCTTGGAGCGGCCTGGGATAGTGGGAGGTGTCCTTGCCAATGGCAGGGGTGGCACTGGATGGGATTTAAGGTCCATTCCAACCCAAACCATCCTAAGATTCTGTGATTTTAAGTCAAAATAACACAGAGAAATAAAATAGAAATCTGGAGGAGAACCAAATTGAATGCAATCCATCAGAGCATGAGTTCTTTTTAGTTTGGATTGTGAAACCATGTTCACACTTTATTTAAGAGATATATTTATAAAGAAAAAAAAGAAAAAAGGAAGACTTGTGCACCATAGCATGGTACCTATGCAGCAAAGTTAACCATTGACTCATAACTACCTTTGAAATTTAAAGATATCCTATATGCCATAATGAAAAATAGAGTGGAGTTGCTCTTCTTTCAGGTCTCAGAACACATTTTTAAATATCAAACTTTACAGCAGTCTGTCTCATTCCTAAGCACAGCGATAGTGAGACATGCTCTAAGTAATAATTCTTTCTACATCTGTCACTATGAAGATTAAGAAGATTCATCTCATAAATACTGGATTAAAACCAAAGCTAATTTTGTGCTGAGATAGCTACAGTGGTGTATCAAAAACCTGCCAAAACAAAACTAGCTGATTAAAAAGCAGATGTTTGTAGCATAAGGAAACCTCTTTWTTTTTTCTTTAAATTTTTCTTTTTTCATTTTTCCCATCTTCTTTCAACCTTTTTTTTTTTTAAACAGACATATACTGTATTATAAACAACCTGATCTGAGGGTGAAACCAGTTCACACCTGGGTGCACAAAAATAAACACATCTGGCAGTGTAAGAAAATTCTGATTTGGCAGGACCAGTCAGTGTTTTGGTTAATTGAACTGTGTTAGGCAGCATGACAATCCTACTAAAATCAGGAAGGGAACACAGCCAGATCACTTCTGGCCTTGAGCAGCAATTTTGGGAGCTGTCTCTTYCATATTCCTCTGGGAATTTTAGACACATGCGCCAGAGAAGGCTAGACTTGCTTTGGGAGTGAAAAGGATAAAGTTAATCTGAGACCTGAGATGTCAAGAGCATGCTGATCTCTTTACTTAAACCTGCTTTCCAACCTGCCTCAGCCCTCTCTCTGAATGTCCTCCCTTTCTGAGAAAGTAAAATCCAGGTGAGAGCCAGCTCAGCAGTTCCCTTGTGTGAGGCTTGTTCAGGTCTGTCCTGTACCAGAACCAAACACCAAAGCCTGACACTGGATTTTCTGATGCTGGGAAAAAAAATGAGCAGCCAGTGTCAGCTGCCAGCATTACATCTCTGCTCAACAGSAGGGATTAAGATAGTGGCTGAAAATGAGTCACTAGGATCCCGACCTCTCCCTCCTGTTAATTTAGATGCTGGTTAATTACACGTGTCACATCAGCAGGGTAGGGTTACCCCCCGTGGAGAGCCTTTCCCCTATGTGCTGTCGTGCTTCTCAAAGCACAGATGAAGAGGGGAAGATGACTTGAGCCTCTAGTCAGAAGATTTGTCTCCCAGTCTCGGCCTACAGACAACTACTRTGGCAAAACCAAAATCCTGACAGAAAGACAGCCACTGTACGTAAACATGAACCTGCAGCTTTAGTTGCCCAGCAGTGGACACTTCCTATTTTTTACTTAAAACTTTTCTGGAGAAAGGAAAATGAACCCACCTGACAACTGAAACACCTCAGAATAATCAAATGGAGTGTCAAGAGCATCCTCTTAGCACCTGCCTTGGAGATATTTATATGCACTAATAAGAGCCCATCTCAGTCACCTCTAAATGTAACAGTCCCAGTTCTTTCCTTGTGTGCTTTCATTGCTGAGACCCTTTCTAATGATACCCTCCAATAATGTGGATTTTTTTTTTTTCCGTAATATAGTACAGCCACCTGAGTGGATGCCCAAAATCCACGTTGCAGGAGGATGCAGGAGGATGGATTTTGAGGCTGCTGCCGACTTTCTGGTACATAACAGAGGGCATGGAGTGAGGSAAGTGGGGGAGCTGCCAGCCAGGATTGCGCTCTGCTGGCAGAACTGGAGCAGTACTGGTGCTGGCCATGGGGAGCCTGAAGATGGCTGTGGAACCAAGCAAGAGTTGTTGTTGCCAACAAACTGAGGAAAAGCAAGATGTGACTGGAAAGGGGACCATGCAGAGGCAAGGCAGCAGTTTTCTGGGACAAACATCCTTGCTCTGGGACACAACAAATAAAAGGCAGCATCAGCAGAAAAGTGTGTATGAAGTGATGACCAAGGGTTGATTTATGGGGGGGATGAGACCATGGAAGACCCTCAAAGCCCCCAGGACCCTGGGCATCTCTTCCTTCCTTCCTTCCTTCCTTCCTTCCTTCCTTCCTTCCTTCCTTCCTTCCTTCCTTCCTTCCTTCCTTCCTTCCTTCCTTCCTTCCTTCCT
>QVAJ01000568.1:92023-107534 GCA_003546035.1 Mixornis gularis | reverse complement strand
TGCATGTATGTGTGTATATATAATGTGTTATGTAGACATATGTATATATATGTATAATGTAGATGTGATGTGTATATATAATCTATGTTAATATATGTGTATATATGTTTGTATGTATGAGTATATATGCGTATAGGTGTGTATTTATATGTATATATGTATATACTTACAACATACAAGCTGTACATATACATAAAGTATATACATAATATATCACATAATATACATTCTCATTATATACATAATTAATATAAAGTATTATACACATTATATATATAGCATAACAACAGTATCATTAATATAATTATCAATACAATAGACCAAAGCAATACTACATATTAATTATATGTTAATATTAATATAGAATATATATTCTATTGGGTCTATGTAAATATTAACATGTATTAATGTCAGTGATGTCCTAATATTTTAATACTATTGATATATTTGTTAATATGATAATATTATAGGATGTGTAGCATCTAAGATTTTAATATCATTTCATTAGATACATGGTTTTATAAAAAATATTATATGCTGTGTTCTATAATATGTATGACATATATATTATACTCTATTATGCTATTATTACTATTATCTTTTAAACTCCTTTACAAACTTTACATTATGGTAGCAGTCGGTTGTTTTGTGCAAGTCCTGTATAGTATTCAGAACAGGCCATTACAACAAGCTGTTGGATGTCATTTAAATTATCTGAAATTTGGAGTGCGGCCCTGGACCAGATTCTAGGATGCACACTCCTGGAGGGATTGCTGAACAAAATGTGTTTCTCATTGGGTTGAAGTGATACTTCCATCGTTTCTGGGATGGAATGCAGTGTGATTATGTAATTTTCCCCAGGTTACTGTACTTTGGAGGAGAAAATGAATGGAAACATGCACTGATTGATGTATAACATCACCCCAGAGATACAGCTGGAATTGCTAATAGCATCTTTGAGTTTCGAGTTGTTGCAAGAACCTGCTTTTCCTTGAAAGAATTCTAGAGTTATGTGCTTGTGCAAAAAGATTTTCTTGTATTTTGCAGGCCTCCTCTGAATGTCTGGTGGGGTGAAAGCTGCGTGGGGATCTCCACAGCTGCAAGATTTGTTCTCCCCACTCACTTGGGCTCCTTGGTTGGTGGCTTTGGCACCTGTTTTCCTGTTCAGCATTTCCTTCGTAGGTAATCAAACACAGACTGCCAGAAGATTTAGTTTTCTTGATGGCCATAGCTGTTTTTGAATGAGGGACAACAGGAGATAGGTGTTTTAAATGCCATCAACATGCATTTTGATATTTGTACCTACTTGCTCCCCCCATTCTCTTTCAGCTGTTACTTAAAAAGTAAATACTTAAGAAAAAAACCATCCATGCTTGTATTTCCTTGATTGATGCTGAGATTAATTTTATACAGATAGTTATCTCATCTTAATAATGGATGGTTTTAGTGTCACAACTTACTTTTCCTGCAGATGAGGGTTTATTGGGTGATGGAAATTCTATTAAACAGGAATTGAGTCCAACTTGGCTTTGCAAAATAGAGCATGGGCCAAGTCCAGACTCAAAAGAATAATTTGTTAAATCTGTAGCATTGTGGTGTAGGGGAAGGTAAATTCTCAAGTTAACAAACATCCTTCTTTGCATTTATGTGTTCTTTTTTTTCCCCTCAAGCAAATCTTTATAATTGATGGTAGTCTAGAGAGAGATCCAGCATAATTATATGGAAAGTTTTTTGCATTTTAGTGGTTTTGGTATCTTTTTACTTAGATGGATAAATAGACAGACAGGACTCTGTTTTTTTTCAGTTATTTATAAAAACATCCCATCAGTCTCATGCTAGCCCTGGAAACAGCAGATTGTTTCTTCAGTAGCAGTACTGGTGAGTGAATGCTGAAGATAGAATTGCTTGTAATTATGTAAAATTGGTAAGAAAGTTAAGGCACTGCTGGCTGATCTCTTTTTGTGGGGTCTCAAAGCTTAGGTACTGTCATTATGTTATTCATTCCCCTTCAGCTGATGTTTTGGTAGGAGTTGTCCTCAGGACAAGGGAGCATGGAGGGATCAAGAAAGGGCTATATAGGACTGAACTGGAGCTGTTTTATGCACATATATGTGTGTGGAAGGGAGAATGTGAGCTATGAAAATCTGTGCTTTTTTCATTGTGCTATCCACAAAATAATTTGAGAACGTCTTCCTTATTTGGAAGGCTTGCTAGGCTGGCAACAAAAGCATTCTTAAAAAACTTCTCAGAAAGCAGACCCTTTTTTTCCTCCCCATTTTTTATCTTGCATATGAACCAGCCAACATGCTGTAAATATTTCATGCCAAAACTGCATCCGTTCTCTATTTATTGTGGGTTTAAAAATTTTCCACGTCTGACTGAAGCTCTTCCTGTCATCCAGATCTGCATTTTTACAAAAGGTTCTGAGCTTGTTCTTACACTTAACATGCAAAATCCCAGGCACTTCTATTTCCACCTGGCAAAGTGAAACAAATGCAGTAGCTGCCAAAGACTTTGACCTTTGGGAGTGTGTGCTGTGCCCGTCACTGCTCAGTGACTGGAATTTTACTGCTCTGCTCCTTGCACCTGACTCTAACTAACAACTGCTGTCTTTTGGCTGGGCAGGAATATTGGTGGAGCAGTGCCCTGTCAACCATTTGATTTTCTTGTGATTGTGGCTTAGAAATACAGCATTAAAGTTTAGAATCCTCTGGAGTGTTCTTCCTTAGTGGTTATTCTGGATAAATGGTCCTCTTAAAAAAAGGCTTTGTGATATTAGTACTGAGAGATCTAGTGAAGCAAAAGTGCACTGGGCTCTTTTTCACTGAACATCCTAAACTGGGCTTAGCAGTTGCAATGAGATCCTGGTCACCCTTCAGCTGTTTAAAATTGTGACATCACGTGTGTTTGGCTTTAGATAATAAAGGTACGGGTAAGTCAGGCCTGAAACTAAGCAGAATCAGTTTGGCCTTGGGTAAAAGGGATTTGATTTTGTTTTCCCCGCGTAAATTCTGATAACAGGTGTCATATCTGCTGATAATCACCATGCAGACTCCCTTTGGCTTCTGAGATTTCTTGCCCCTCAGTCCAAAAATGCCTTGTAAAGGTCATATTAGAACAAAAGTTTGGTGGAAGCAGTGTTGTTATTAATGACATTATGAACAGGTGACTTCAAGATTCCAATATGGCACCCTTCAATAACAGTTAACTTATTCAGACTCTCTCAAAAGAATCACAAACCCATCAATCAATTCGCTGTTACAGGAAGGACTTGGGACAGTGTGAATGCTTTTAATATTACCAAGTTAAATCATCTTGACTGCAGCTTTTTACTCACTGCAGAACACATTATATTAATATTCTGATTAGGTACAGATTAGTTTTTTGATGGAATAATTCGGGTAAGTAGACTATGTCAAACACTGCAGCAAGATTACAGAAGTTCAAAGTGTAGCACTTTGCATTTTTAAATATGTAATTCCAGCTGGCATCTGTGGAGCTGGAGCAGCGTAATGCATTTATGTCAGCATTCGTGTTAGGGAATTTAAAAGAGGCATTTCAACAAGAAAACATAGGTGTTTTGTTGTTCTTTCGTCTTTTTTTAGTGGAACTGCTGGTTTTGAGCTGCACAATGTTTCTGGCCTGCCACATAGTAAACCACCTCCATGATGAATATGTTGATACTGTGAGCATAAAAGCCCTGGGATGAATGTTTTGAGTGTATGTGATTTAGATCCACCACAGAAGCGTTGCATTTATCCTGACATTAAATTTCATGAGCTGTAACTTGGCACAGAACAACTCAGAATTTTATTTCTGCCTTTAACAGGATGATGGTGCTCTGTTTTCTGAGCAGAGCGCTGCCACGAGTGAGGCATTCACCCAGCCCACTGGGAAGACAAGTCTGCTCAGCCAGCACGAATAAGCCTGTGTTGACTTTATTCACCAAGGTAAGAGCTGTTTACACAATAAAGCTATGCAAGACTGTGTTTATCAGCTCTGATACATAGGAATCACAGATTCAGAAGCCAAGGAAATGGCTTATCCTTGCCTTTTTTTCTCCTCCTTCAAAGTGTTTTACTTAGTAGGTTTCTGCACACCAGGCTTTGCAGCACAGTCCTGCTCTCATTGTAGCAAGCAAGAATTAGCAGTCAACAAATATTTCAGGACAGTTTTGCGTCAGTGACTCTATGGTTCATTTACTAGTTGAAGATTTGGCCCTGCTGCCAGTGTTTCACCCTGAAAATGGAGAACAGAGATGAGTTGTTGTACACAATCTGCCAACCACAAGCATCAACAGTCAAAGCAGTCTCATCAAAGTGCTCATTTTTAATTTCAGCACCACCTGTGAGACTGTAAAATGTATCCAAATAGTGTTGGGAGCACGTGAGGGAAAAGTAGATTATGTTTTACGTCTCTTTGCTTTATTTGCAACATATAAAATGCGTGTAGGATTCCTAGGCATATCTAGAAAACAGATGAGATGAGCAGGAAGGGTCGTTTGTGGACTGTCACATTGAATGAATTGTTTCTAATTATTGCCTGCATAGTTCTGCAGTTTTATAAAGGATGGCACAGGATGGGTTATGTCGTAGCCTTCAACAGGAGAATAACTACAAATGCAAAGCACTGAGAGTGCTGACATTAGTGTGGTGGTTTTAAATATGATTAAAATAATTTCCTTCTCCTGCACAATATTTGTTCATTTTGTCAGTAACCATACAGGAGTTTTTAAACTGTGTGACAAATAATAGGTCAGCATCCATTTAATAATCAGAACTATAAAATTGCAGCTTTCTCTCCCCCTGCTCAGTTCGGCCTCGACTCATTCATTATTCAAATGGGGTGAAGGTAGGGAATAATGCTCTTACCTTTGGATTAATAGTTGGAAAAAAAGCCTCTTCGTGTTATAAAATTCCTAACTAGTAAGGCAGTGTGTGAAATCAAATTTTCTAGTAGCAGATTTCCAGCAGTTCTCCGGAATGGCCTTTTGTTTAAGGCGTTTTCAACTCTAAATGTTTACTTCCACCTTTAAATGTTCACTGGCAATTGCAAAGAAAAGCACAGACTATAAAAAAATTAATCTACACTGTTAGGTTATGCTAATTGACTCCTTGTTTGCCGCCTTCTCATTTTTAATAAGGAGAAAAGAGGAGGAAAAAGAAGGGAGTTATGACTTCTGGATCATACTGATAGAAACTACCAAGTGGGTTTCCTCTTGCAGTCCTGTTTTCTGACCACCTTAGTACTTGTGCAAATCTACTTTTTAAAAAGACTTCATTGTTTGTTAAAATAATTGGCTTTTGATTTTAAACCAGTACCATCTCGTGCCTAAGCTTGCCATGAGAGTAAAACCATTTTTTTCCTAAAAGTTAGCCTCCTTTGCCAAATGCATTTATGTGCCTGGTATGTTAGAAAGCTCTCCACAGGTCTAGAGGAACTGTTTTAACTGGAAGGAGCCTGTTGTGTTACAAACCGATGTGCAGGATTCTGGGTCATTCCTCTCAGTCATCAGTATCTGTTAAACCAGTCCCTCCAAAAGCAGCCAGGACTATGAAGAACACAGCACTTCAGTATCCTGCATAGGTTTTCAGAACACAAGGACTTGTCCATGTGGGAAAGGCAATTTAGATCTAAATAAAAGTAGAGTGTTTAATCCAAAGTAATTCACATGCAGGAAATAAAAAGCAGGTGTTTCACACTAACTTCACATTTAAAAAAGCCCTAGGAAGACTTTTCAGTGGGGGAAGGAGAAGAAGGTCTTTTCCAGCTGTGGAAGGTGTTTTGGGGCAGAGGGACAGAGCAAACATGTTCACCTCCATATACTTTGCCATGTGAACTGTAGGCCAAATTCTGCTCTTGAAAACATTGGAGCAGCATGCCTTGAAATGAGTTACTTCAGTTACGGCCTGGGTGGTCAGCAGAACTCAGATGTTCAACTGTAGTGGAAGATGAGGGAGTTCTCAAAAATGTGAGGGTTTTTGACCCCAGCACAAGTCAAAACACTGCAGCTGTTTGCCAGTTCTCCCTGCTGGAGATTACTACAGTGTGGAGGATCCTGCTTCATTTTTTCCAGGCAAAGCCACTCATGTTATCTTAAATTGCCTTCTTTTCCCATTTGACCTGAGCTATATGTCTTGATCTGAGATGGGCTGGAAGTTACTTGTGTGGCTTTCTCATTCCTCTTTTAGCAGGAAAGGTACCTGCAGCTGTCTTTATTTGGTGATGACAGTGCTTTGAATATCCATTGCTGACCAAAATGAGGGTCTCTGCAGGACCTTTAGGATTATTCTCTTGGATCAGCTTTTAAAAGACTGTTAATTTCCTCCATGAGAAATGGAATAGCAAATGTAAAAAATTAAATTCAGTGGCTGGATAGTTTCTTGGGGTTTTTTTTTTCATCCATACTGCAGTGGTAAGTAAAGTTTTAGAAAGCCCTTTGACAGGGTGCTTGGTGCAGGGAAGGAAACCTSCATTTACAGTAATGAATGCTCCTGTCTGTGTGTGTTATTTTACAGTACAAATAACTTCTGTGTTTTACTGCATGCTTTAAGCTAGTCTGAATGTTTTCCTTTAGAAACCATGCCCTCTATGTGATGAAGCAAAAGAAGTTCTTGAGCCATACAAGAGAAGGGTAATGTATGGAAATACTGTATATATTTTCTATATGGCAAGAACAGTTAATTAGGATTCTTTCTTTGTAAAAAGAAAATTGCTTGGATTTATTTACATCTGTTATTCTTTCATGGATGACCTCTTCAAGACAATTTCAGCACTGATTTACATAAAACTCATTATCCAAAAGCGTTTTATGACAATGCTACTCAAATAAGTGTAGGCAAACCAAACCAATATATAGTTCTTGAAAATACTCCTTTTGTAAATACTGCTGCCTTGTCTGAAGGGGGAGTTTGCAACTTTTATGAGGCAGGTAATATTATAATTTAGGAAGGATGTTACTAAGAGGGGCTTTGAATATATGAACTATGTGTGACTGCAATTTTTGCCATTCTTCAACCAGTTTTTGATCTTTCTGTTGAAGGATGAAACTTTTAATGGAAGCATTAAGAGCTGTTGTACTCTGCTGCCTGTTTTGTCCCCAGCTGTGTGTTTGTTGAGGTTGCTGCCCACAGGAGAGTGGTTTGCGCAGTGGAACAAGAATTTTCTGAGCTAGGGAGAGAGTCCTTTGTGGAGAGGCAGCCAAGGGTTTGTAACCAATGGTTACATGTGGTTTGTCGAGGCTGGGCGTGTCCCACTTCAGGGACAGAAAGAGGAGCAAGCACACACTATCATGAGGGAACAATTCTTTTTTCTTTATTTACAAATCTGACTCTTTTATACATTTGTACAGAGGTCAAGAGATTGGCTACACAGGTCGCCACCTCTCAACCTGGATGGTGCACATCACCATCAATCATTTCTTCTCTCAGGAGAAGTATGCAAACATTCTAAAAATACACATTGTTTACATGAAGCTGCGTGAGAAACGCAGCACAAAGACAGAAGGCAGAAAACTCAGGACAACAGTTACGTATATTTTGTACTCAAAAAACCAGAACCTTATCTACAACACAAGGAATAAACCCACAAGCTTCAAGAAAATAGCCTTACATTTCTGAGGAAAACACTGATCAGAYGATAAACAGGTATTTTTCAGTGTCCAGTAGGAACTGACATATTTCTTTTCTGCCACAGTTTATTTTGCAGGAGGTGGATATTACTCTTCCAGAGAACTCAGAATGGCATGATAAATACAAATATGACATACCTGTTTTTCATTTAAATGGGAAGTTCCTAATGAAGCATCGAGTCAATATTCAAAAGTTTGAGGACCGACTTAGGAAGCTGGAGTTGCAAAGTGAGGGAAACCAGTGAAGAAAATGCAGCTGCTCTGATGCAGACTTCAAAGGTGAAAAGAACTGTGTGAAAAAACTCCATATTCATTATCTGGCCTTAAATTTCTTAGGACATACAAGTCTGAAAAACTTGAGTGACTTGTGTTATATTTTGTATTAATCACCCAGTCCAGCTGCATCAGGAACCACCTTTTCTGGGCCATTCATTTGCTGCTCTTGTGGGCTGGTTTTTCACTGACTGAATAAAAGCTGCTCTGTAACAGCAGATAAAGTAAACTCTGTTTGTGTGGGGTTGGCACGGACAGGTTTGGGTAGTGGGGGGTGGTAGAGGGGTGGTTTCTCTAAGAAGCTGCTGGAAGCTTCCCCTGTGTCCAGCTGATGCAGTGCCAGCCAGCTCCAGGATGGACCCTCTGGCCATGTCCAAGACCATCAGTGATGAGGAAGAAGGAGAGAATGTTTAATAAAAGGACCACAAACCCTGTTCTCCATCTCCCTGAACCACTGTGGGGAAAGAGGATGAGCAAATCAGGAGTGAAGTTAAGCCTGGGAAGAAGGGGAGGGTGGGACAAAGGATTTTTTAAGATTTAGTTTTCTTTGTCTTTATCCTATTGTGATTTGATTGGTAATAAACTGATTTCCCTGAGTCAAGTCTCTTCTGCCTGTGACAGTGATCAGTGACTGATCTCTCTCTGTGTTCTCATCTCAACCCATGAGACTTTTATTGTATTTTCTCTCCCCTGCCCAGCTGGTGGAGGGACTTTTGTGGGTATGTGGCATCCAGCCAGGATCAGTGTTTAAAAGATGATTAGCACATGTAGACTGTAGATGTGTAGGAGAATTCCTTGAAGGAGTCTAGGAGCTATTCTAAATGATAATTTGCAATGGAAAAGAGAGCATTTACTGTTAAGTTAAAAGGACACTTGATTGAAGATCATGCACTCTCACTGGAATTGTATCTCTAGAATGATCATCACAATTTGATACAGTTATTGCTAACACCTGACACTGAATAGTTTATTTTTCACATTTCAGTTCTGTCTGCTGCACAGCTGCAAATCCATTTATCATGTGGCAAGAATGCCATTTTATCCAGGATTGCTGCAGTTATATTGGAGCCCCATAGGCAATGTAGGCCTGTGAAGGAGACAGAATGCTCAAGTTAAACATGTTTTCAGGAAGAAGAGAATGACATTCAGGAAAAGTCAACCATTTTAGGTCAAATAATCTGTAATATACTGGAGAAAGTTGCTGGTATTTTTGATGTAATTAATACATTCTTTAACACAGAAACTAATCCCTACCTGCTGCATTTCTGTTCTTATCCTGGTGATAATCAGTCTTTTCTTCTCACTACGAATTTAAGCAGGTTCACTTCACAGATGTGTCTTCACAGAGAGAAGAATCCAGATGCAATACCTGGCTGGAGCAGCAAGCTGAAATACAGCAGGATTCATGACAGACTCTTTAAGTTTTGGAGGTTTGATAAGAAGTCAGCTGATCTGCTGTGGTGAAAATGGGCTGTTCCTTCATGGACTTCTCCTGCAGTGTCTTTAGGATTTGACAGATAATTTGCAACTCAGTTTTGATGTATTCCCCAAGATGAAAAATTTCTGGGGAGTAGGGAGTAAGAAATTAAAACTTTCTTCCAGCTTAGCAGCTTCAGTCCAGTCAGATTGGGGACGGAAACTATGCAAGATTTCCCAGGAGGGAGACCTGTGCCATTTTTATAGCAGAGGTAAGTTCAGCCGCATCATGGATCCACAGTGTTTTTCATCACCATTAGCAGAAGAACAGGGCTCTAGAGACAAAAACTTCTATGCTTTCTGCAGTTCATAATGCCACAGTCAAACTTCTAACTGTTCCACAGGTTACTGTTAAATAAAAGATCTGAATTATCTCTGTATCAGCAAGTGACACTTTTCTTCTATGATTTGAGATGGTTTCAGAGGGCCCAGGTTTTCCCCTTACTGAGGTTTTGTGATAAGAGGACTGCATAGAGCACTTGTCAACCATAGCTCAAACGATCTTCTAAAATGTAACAGGATTATCTCAAAGATAGGGACAACAGAGGTCATGTGGACTCACCCCATTTCCAAAAATACATAACTGACAGACTGGCAGAGATCTCAGAGAGCATTTTGCTTTTATTTTAGTAAGGTCTGTTTTGGGAAGAAAAAAAAAAAGGAAGCAAAACTCAAACTTCTTAATCATTTTAGAGGTGATGAATCCCTTGTTCCTTTTTCTGTCAGACTGTGGAGATTTTCTTCTGTAGCCGGTGCCAGATACTTTTTGCCCATTTATTTTTTAAAGTGAATGATAACAGGATTTCCATAATAGCTTTTGTCCATTGTGTAGCTTTATTGAGTGAGATGGAGTTTTTCCATTAGAGCCGTGCTGCTCAAGAACCTTCCAGTTGCTTTACTGTTCTACACTTAAGAGAGTGGAAACCCTCTTTTCATGTATTTGGACGCAGGAATAGGGAGATGGGAATGTGTCAATACGGAATGTTGGTGGCACAGTTTCACTTTCATTTTCCAAAAGCAAGAAAGGATGCATCATATATAAATTTGATGGGKTTTTTTTTCTTTTTTTTGAATGTAAGAAATGCAGCAGTCTCCCAGCATGTGCATCTCTAATCAAATGTGTTAAATTATAATACAGATGTAAAAATGAGAAGGTGTATGTCCCTGTTGAATATACATTTATGGAGCAATATGCAACTTTGTGAAAACTGGCAATTTACTCTTTTGACTGTGAGTATTGGCAGGAGTGCAAAACCTTGTAATGCACTGTCTCTGTAGTAAAAGAAGCTTGAACACAAGATGGATGTATTTCCTATTTCTGGCCAATTAAAAAGCACATAGATGGTGTCCCATCTTCTTCCAGTAACTATAAACAAGTACCCACTGGGCTTACTTTCTTATATGTTCTGCTTCTCTGACTCTCTTTGTGTCTTTAAATTGTACACAAGTCATAGAAGAAAATGTCTTATTTCCTTTAGGCACAAGCACTTAAGGCACAGTGTCTTCCTGTCCAAACTGGCCTGTAATACATAATCTCAGCTAGTAGTCACATGGCCATCTAGATTAACCACATGTGGAAGTAAACCAAGCATCATGTGCAAGTATTTACAAGATAATTTTATTTCATTTCATTTCATTTCATTTCAGAGGCAATATAACTTTTTTTTTGCTTTATAGTCTACCAGTAACATCTCTCTTCCTTCATGCCCTGCTGGCAAGAAGGCTCCATTCCATTCTTGTGAAGCTGCTTTATCTTGTAGACCCAAACTTGAGTTTTTTGAAAGTCATGACTGAAGATGGGAGAATGGAACAGTTTCCAGTTAGGGAACTCCAACTGAATAATGGCTTGAACTGCTTCAGCAGAAAAATCATGGTAAGAATAACAATACCATTCTCTGTTCTCTATCCTCAGCTCTCATAGCATTTCAGATCAAATTCTGTTTCTTGGTCTGAGTCTTCCAGAGATAAATGACATATGACCAGGCTATCCAAAGGGTAAAATGAGTTCCTGCAGGAGACAAACACTCTCAGCTGTCTGTCTTGTCCATGGAATAAACTGCAGGGACTGAGGGCCCTCCCGACCTTCCTGATTTTCCCTCAGTGCTGCCTTCTGGGGCACATATGGTTGATTACAAGGATAAAAACTAAGTCCCTCACAGTTGTACACAAATCTCACTGAAATGACACACAACTGCATCCACTCACTTCTCCTGGGGAGAGGGCAAAAGAACAATGGTGTGACATGAATTACTGGAATGTGCCTAGACATGAGGTTAGGCTATGCAAAATTCAGGGTCTTAATACAGGCCAGGTAGTTTTAGCCTGACACCTAAAGAAATGAGACTTGGACCACGTATTCTTGTGTCAATCCAATCCTTTCCCTTCCTTTCTCCCCTTCCTGAATCCTTCCCAGGAATGTTTAACCCAGGGAGCTCTTCAACAAGGTGATACAGCTGGGGTTTTTTCTTGAGGGTTTTGGTGGTGTTTGTTTGTTTTGTTTGGTTAGTTGATTCTGTTTTGATTTGGGTTGGGTTGGGATTTTTTCCTTATTATGACATTCCCTGAACATTCCCTGGAGATCTGCCCCCAGAAAGGTGGCACATATCTCTCCATCCAGTGGAGAGAAGCATGGTGAATCAAACCACCAAGCCACATTGATAGACACAGGTTTGATTTATACACTAGACACTAATTCAAGCTTCTTCTCCCAGAGGTGAGACATCCATTGCAACAAGATCGCCAAGGTGCCAGGATCTGTTTGCACGGCTGGGATCCAGCCAACTTTGTTGATGTTCCCTCTACACTGAACACCTACATTTCTGCTTAATTTACCTTATCTCCTTACCTTGCCTCCTGCTAAGGTGTGCTGAGTGACTTGGACAACCCATGCCAGGGTCTCTTTTTTATTTTAATACAGAGGTAGCACCTGTGTGCTGTTTCCATTTTCACCTGGAAGTGCAGCTCTGTTGCTGGGGGTGAATATACAGGTGTAAATATAGGTGGGCATTTTTTTGCTTTACTGGTAGGAAAGCAAACCAAGAGCACATCCTCCCTACCCCTGTGATTTGCCTTCTAGTAAAATTTTAGAACATCTTGCTGGTTTAATAGGCAGTTGTATTGAGGGAACACAGCAATTTTACAAAATACCATCTCAGCCCTGCAACAGTCCTTTATTTCTGAACAAAGCAAGCGTGACAGAAGGAGTGAAATGGAGAACTGTCGTTAGGCAAGGGAAAATATTAGCCTTGGGGTTTATCCATCGCTTTCTTTGGAACTTGAAACTGTCATTTTTGATGCAGCTTCGACTGAGTCTCAGCAACTCGGACGCTTTCATTGACATCAGCACCGAAGCAGCTCCGGAGATGCAGCCGGCTCCGGGAAAGCTTCATCCCTCTCGGACTGTAGGGACACGGCTGTTTTGAGGCTTTTAACTCCCGTGCGACAAGAAGACGATGAATTCCTGGATTCCTCGCACTGTTCCATGCTCGCAGGGAGCTGTCGCTGCGCGGCCGCTCCTTTGTGTCGCTGCTGCTCCGCCGGTGCCGCCGGGGGAGGAGGAGGAAGAGGAGGAGGAGGAGAAGAAGGAGGGGTTGGTGGCAGCGAGGTCCTGTGGCGACAGCCGAGCCGGAGGCAGGGTTCGTGTGTCGCTCGGGGTCTGGCGGCTGCTGCTCGTGGCTCTCCCGTTGGATTGCCCACTGCCTCCGTGTTTTTGGAAGGACAGCTGAGGGTCCGAGTGAAGAAAGTAAGTGTGACTGGACACATGGGAATGCAAGTGCACGGCTCTGGGCGGGGGGTCGGGGGGGGCGGTGTGCCTTTTCTGTACGGGAGTAAATTGCTGCTTCTTTCTTCTTGTTATTCTTCTCCCTGATATTATTGTCATCGTCATCATCGTTTTCCAGTAGTTCAATTGAGGTTTGGTTTTAACTCTTTCATTGAAGAAAACGAAGCAAAACCACGTAAAGAGTAATAATGTCCAGCGTGAAGCGATTTGTCTGGAGACTTTCAGGCAGAATTACCTTCGGGACTTTGGAGCCGGGGTGGAAAGAAATACAGTTTCTTTCTATTCCAGCGGCTGTGACAAACTGTAGCCATTTCTGGGATTCAGCCTTGGAATTCCACATCCTTTTGCCCTTTTGTTTTTTTAAGTTCTTTTCCTTTTAATTGTCGGCGATCACAGGGCTCTTTGCAGAGATAAGGGGTTATGAAACTCAATAATGTATCTGCACATGTCAGAGGAGTTTAACTTCCGATGCAAAGCAATTGTTTAAACTTAAATTTAACCCTGTGTTGCACCCTCTGGGTTTGCTGTTGGTGCATGCAGGATGTTTACCAAGTAGCAGCTCAACTTGACAGTGCAGGGCAATCCAGCCATTCCCAAGTCATTGAACCAGTGAAAGCAGAGCACATATCTACTAGAGATTACTTGTTTTGGCAAGGATGTTTACAGCCTGTCCAAGGTCCATTGGAATAAACAGGACAACTCTCACTGATGATGACTCATGTCTGTGGGCTTTGGACGAGTGCACGGTGTTGGAAATGTGCTTTGCCAAATGGAACTCGGTAGGTAACCCTCCCACAGCCCGCTTGGCTTGTAAAGGGAGTGGGATGAGGCGGATGGTAGTGTCAGACAACGACTTGTGGGTTTGTGGCTTGCTTTAAATACATTTGCTAATTGCATGTGTGCTCCTTGGGGTTTTACATGTCATTGATCTTTAATTAATTGCTAATGGCTTAATCTGTTGCTGTTTGTGAGGCTGATGAGGCAAGTTGCAGCCTGTCTTTCTGCAGTAGTTGTTATTGTGATGGCATCTCGGGGTGTGCAGTGTCTGCTCTGAAACTTCCAGGTCGTGAGGTGCTTGTGTCTGGGAGTTTGTAGGCATTTGACTTATCAGGGAATACAGAGATCATCTGGTTGCCAGATTTCCCAGTCAGAAGGGATTCTTTCTAATACCTTTTCTGATCTCTTGCTTTGGCCACAGGATTTCACAAATAAATTCTGCTTCAAGCACACAACTTCTGTGAGGTCTCCACTTGACCTTATGGACAGGCTCCATCCATGGCAGGGCTTCAAGTATGTTTGAGCCACTGCCTGGTAGCTCACAGGTTTGAGCTCTGAAAGGGTGAGTAGTATCTTCCATTTAAAGTGGCTGTAATTACACTGAGAGCTAGTTTGATCTATCAAAATATGGTTTTGCAAATAATGCCTATTAAAACACATCAGGGTAACTGTAGTTGTGGCACTTGTGTTGGCAGAGCCACTTTCTTTTTGAATTTGTATAGACTCTTCTCTCTAGAAGATGCAAAGAGATGTGTGTAGTTTCTGTAGTAGCAGAAACTTCGGCTATGTTTGCAAACTCATCTACATAGCGTGTTCTTTGCAGTCCTGCGGGTCTCTCAGTACAAATTTTAGCGTGGGGCTGTTTCTGAAATGATGTTCTGAATTGATTCATCCTCAGACCACCATTGATCAGATTACAGTGTTACCCTAAGGATGACTCTAGCTAGTTGGAGCAGGCCAAGAAGAGCCATTGTGAGCATCCTTCCCTTAAAATAAAAGTGATTATAGACAAATGAAATGTATCTGAGAGCATCACGAAAGTGGTCATGGCAGATTTCTGCTGCCAGGAGGGTGTCCTGCTTTCCTTATGGAAGCTGGCAGGAAGAAATGCTGCTGCTTAGACCCACAGTCCAAAAGGGAGAGAAATCATTTGTGACATAGTGCAGGAAGACTTGTCACAAAATCAAAGTGCTGAAAACCACCAAAGTGATAGTAAGAATGCTTATCAAGAGATTCTTGCATTGCTCCCATGTCATCCTCGCTGTGTCAGCCCCCTTGGTGTTGTGCTATAGATATTTTTTAGTGTCCTTGCTATGATACACCCCTCCACACAACAAAGAATTTCCTATCTTTCACTCTTGTGATTACTGAACCTGTTTTCACCACAACAAAAAGCAACAGGGAGGGGAAAAGAGTATCTGGTATCTCTCTCACTTTGCTTTCATTTCAGCTTTGTGCAAGGCAATGTAGACCAGAATTAATTACTAATTCTAATTACACTTTGTGTCTTAGAGATATTGATGATATTTTCAATTTCAAAGTTATGCATCTGCAGCTTTCTTTTTTTTTTTTTT
>QVAJ01000568.1:81145-91863 GCA_003546035.1 Mixornis gularis | reverse complement strand
GTCTATTTTAAGCCTGCCAGCAGTCCCTTTGACTTAATTCAGCTGAGTGGTCCTGGGTGGCCCACAGCAATTGTTTAATATAAAATTCTCCCTTTCCTGATGGCAGTCAGGTTTTTTCAGGGTTTTGAGGGAAGAGAAGGGGAGGGGTGAGAAGGGAAGAAGTTATTCCTGAAGCCTAACATGACTTGGCCAAGCTCTTCTAGGTAAAACCTCAAAATAGGGATTCTTGTATATTAAAATTCTAGTGTCTTGGTACTTGCTTCCACTCTGAAAAAACTCTGKTTTTTATGTGATACTCATTCATTCCAGACAGTTTTAGAAGGCCTTGTTCATTCCCAAAACACTTAGTTATAATAAAACTGCTGTTACATTTGTGCCTCAGACATGTCTGTTTCTGACCTGGAGTATGTCCATGCCTTGGCACTTTAGCATTCTTCCACTCTTCCTTGTCTTCACCTTTCTTCTGCCTTAAGCTCTTGTACTTTCCTGKTTTTTTTCCCAATTTGCAAGTATTTACCTCACAGTTTTTCTTTCCTTGATAGCATTCCTCTGCTTAAATGTAGCTGGCAGAACCAGTATATTTGCTGGCATCCTCTCTCTGCTTTTGTGTTTTCTCTGTTCAGTGTCAGCCTGAACACTCTGAGTAGCTCAGGACAAGGATTTCAGTCACCCSTCTGTGTCTGTCCTCATGCTTGGACATCAGCATGCACTGCTGTGGTGATCACAGTGATACGTCTTTGATTATGTCTCAGAGAGGTGTGCCAGTGGAAAACTGCTTGTTTGGTTTCTGGTAGGGCCAGTTTGGGGGATAATTCTGCACCCAAATCTGGACCAGTGTGAGTTACCAGTGGAAAGGAGGGAGGATCACCAAGGATCAGCGCCAGGGTTAAAGGGAATGTAGTCCTGACACTGATGAAATTTGACTAATATGGGGAAACTGTGGTCTGTTTAGTTTGCTGCATTTCACCTCATAAATTCCTGATCTTTGGATCCTCCCTGGCTCTTGAACTGAAAGCTGCATCTTCCCATCCTTATTTTTTTTGATATATGGATGTTGTAATGAATTCCCATCTAACAGCAGTGCATTTGTTATGCTCTCTTCTGAGAAATGATGATTACTAGCATGCTTCTTTCCTAACAACCAGCTTCCTCTTGGAGTTGTCATTCAGTTTGATTTGCTTATACCACAGATTAGCAATATCAGACTTATTCCTGCTGGTGAAACCCAGTGCTTGACACCCTGGTATCTCAAAATACACAGAAAGGATGAAGGAGCTATTTATAAAACAGATTGTGGCCAAAAAGCTTGTAGCCAGTATGAAGTGATGAAGAAAATAAGTCACACAGAAAGAAGTGATAGCAAAAGAGACTACAGTTTACCTGGTTTTAAGTTCAGTATTAAATTGAAGTTATGAACAAATCTGTCCCTGATATTACCATGTGGTAATATGCATGAATATCTGTTAGGCTTTTGTTCATTTGAAATGCTCCTCTTGTTTTTTGTAAATTAGTATTTGGTCCTCAGCACTGAAGCTACCACTGTAAGGTATGTGTATTAAATTTTAAAGATTACTTCTATCAATTTTTAACAATGTCCACTTATTAAATGTATTACTTAAACAGTTTAAAAATATCATTTCCTAGGAGTTTCTGAAACACCTTTAAGCAGCTGTATTGCAAGCTGCTTTCTTCGCATTTTGGAAGAGCAAGGTTTTGGGCAGCAGTGGCAGGGGAGGTGCAGAGTTTTTACTAATTCACAGAGAAATAGTCCTTTCTCAGGTCACTTACAGGTCAAAGCTAGCAAAAAACAGTAGAGATTTTGAGTGAGCTTTGACAGATAARTAATCAGTATAACTCCAGCCAGTCTTCAGAAGGGTAATTTTCATTCAACCAGGTATTTAAAAGAAGGAGAGAGATATTTCTAAATTCTGTGATTTAAAAGTATTATCCTTTAACACAGTTTTTTAGTCCCAGCGATTATTCAAAGTGAGATTTTATATTTTCSTTTTGGTTTTCAGCATTGTAAGTGAGTTCTCCTTGTACTTCTGCTCCTTTTTGGATTGAATTCTGCTGTCTGCACCCCAGTGTCTGAGGAAATTTGCTCTTGTGCAGCCACTGCTGATGTAAACTCAAAGAGCAATTTGTAGAGAGTTTTGAACATTATGCCCATATTTTTTATCAGAAACACGTAAGAATTGCAATTCTGCTATCTCTCTGAGGATAATATTAGCAGAGTTCTCATCATCTTTGCACTGTCCTTACTGGAGTCTTAGCTTTGTGTTAAGAGCTCTTCTGGAGGCATTCCATAAAATTAAATGGAGATTAAAACTAATTGGTTTCTGTGTAAGCCACTGTAAAAATTTGAATAATAAGTTGAGGAAATTGTCTTTTTGAAAGGGTTTTTTTTCTGCTGTTGAAAAACTTAATCACAAAAGAGCTATTTTCCTCTATAAAACTTTTACTAATGGCAAAGAATCATTCATTATATGTCTTAAAAGAAAACCATAAACAATGAGAAATAAGAATCAATGTGATTATTGAGCATAATTTATATCCTCAAAGTTTCAGTGATGCAAAAGCCAATTACAGGACCGCTTCCAGTATCACATTTATTATATTCTGCTGATATTAGTCATGGTGAGTTTCTGGCTAAAAATATGAAAAGTGAAGTTTTCATATTTAAGATCTAATATTTAAGATTTGAAAATCCCACCAAAAAAAAAAAAAAATGGAATGAGGAGGTGATTCAGTGGTGTAACATGAACCAGGAAATGTCACAGCTTTTAGAAGCCAAAGCAGTGCATTTTGTGACCTTTGCTATTGTCCAATGGTGCTCATCTGAAATCCAGTGTGGGCTGAATGTCTCTGCTTAGGAACAATCCTAGGRAGAACAACTTCTTTAGTCATTTCCCATTGTCTGCAGAGAGCTTATTTCCATAGTGAGGAAAAATTAAGAATGCTGTAGTTTTTTCGGCTGCTGACCAAATCTTTGCAGCAGGATCTTCACTGGACCTTCTCTGATTTCTGAGTCTTCTCATCTCTGCCTCTGTTTCCATGTGGAGTAGCTGAGTCTTGCTATTCTTATCTGAAAATACATTTAGAAGGGATTAGCTGAGGCACGAGAGTCAAGACTTTTGAAATGCGTAACATTATAATCGGAAGTAATTCAGTACCCCTGTTAGAAATAGTTTTTAATTTAATCTACTCATATGAAAAGTGAGAAACACAGTGTCAAGGGGAAAAATACTTATATGTAATCAGGTAAAATTTAGGTAGCTACTTTTACTTAAATTCCTATATTACCTTACATTCTGTTTTACTTAGTTAATCTTAGCTGTTAGGTGTCTGTAGCCCAGTCCAAATATTTGGCTCTTGTTTAGATGAATATGATTACTTCAAGTAATTTGCCGGTGTTTTGTTTGTTCTCAGTTTAGTCAGAGAACCCAGTGGCTATTCAGATTTTTTTTTTAATGTATAAATATTTCAAATGGAAATTCTTGCTAAAAGTTATTTTTATATTCARGATCAGTAAAGGATTACAAACTGACCTGTGAGCCAGAAGACGAGAGGCAGAGGTGCTTTCTCAGATCTGCGACATCCTGAGCATTCAGTAGGAGCACCTTAAAGTTTCTATAGCAAGTGGAAAAAGAAACTGACTCCATTTATCTTTGAAATTTGCAGTTATYAAAAAAAAGGGGAGGTATTAATAAACTTGGTATTAACTTTCACAGAATTTTGGAGCAAAACAGAAATCTTTTCTGCCTGCCAGTTCCTTACAGGATATTTACTAGTGCTAGACTGAGACTAGCTCTGGTTACTGATAGAAATCATTTCCTCATGCTAATTTAGGTGGTTGAATAGATGCCCAAAAGCCTGGGGTTGTTTAGATAAAAGCAGGTAGAGTTATGAAGCAATGACTGAATTTGAATCTGTTATGAGAGAGACTCATCATTCACTGCCTGGAAGTCCTGAGCAGAAATAACCCAAACACAGGGTACACCATGCAGGTGACTGCTGCAGCAACCTGTAGAAACTTCTGGGCTCTTATTTTCATATACAGTTCTCTGGATTCAACACTTTTAACTTCAGGCAATACACTTTAAATCAGCCTCTCAAGCCCTTTTGAAAAGAGCATTTGGGGGGCATTTTTTCTTGTCAGGGGGTTTCCAATCCCATGGAAGGTTTTAGTAAAATTTCAGATCCACAATCTTCATCATGTTATGGATCTAATCATGAGGTCTGTAGGCATGACCTGGAATTCCTTCCCTTTTCAAGCTACAGGTTTGTGTTCTGACTGTTGGAAGGAGTTTGAGGTCTGACTGTCCAGTGTTCAAAATCATCCTAGCAGAGGCTGCTGCAAACACATCTGTGGCYGTCCAGCCAGCCTTCCCTGTTTGTGCTGGATCTGCCTGGGGTGGAGGTAATTCCCTTTAGCAGAAGCCCATTAATTGCTGAGGTTTTGGGTTGTGGCTGGACTGGTGTTGTCGAGGTTTTTGCTCTCTATGCCTCCTCTGCCTCCTGCCCCCACTGAGAGTAGGTTGTAGGTTTTTGGGGAATGACCTGTGCTGGCCAGAGGGTTTTCCACAGAATATGTTGTCATGCCCAGCAATAAAACCTTGGGTAGGGAAAGGTGGATGGAGGGTCTTGTCCCACACCTGGCATAAAGCTTTCATTGACTGTTGTATTTATTAGRATCAGTAAACACAAATGAATAAATAAATGCTGTGACAGCTCAGGCAGTCTGAAGAATTTTAGAATTGGTAATTTGTAGAAAGCTTGTATAGAAAAAGAGTTGTGCTATATTTCACCCCTGCAATGGGATTTCATCCAACATTTTACTTTTTATCCAGGGTTATGGTACCGTGCAGTGCCTGCCAGTCTCCACTGGGACAATCTCCATCATTCCTTTTACTTCTCTCTGAAGCCCCTGCTCCAGATTAGCTTCMTTTTTTACCTATTAAAATGTTGAGTACTGTCCACACAGCTGAGGATCTCCCTGGGAATATGGTGGCAAAACAAATCTTTGTTTCTGTTTGCCATGAGTGCCACCACTAAAGCTGAAAGCCGTTTCTGTTCTGTTAAGTGAGGTAATGGATAACCAGCAGTGAATTTGAATGCTGTCCTACAGGCAATTAACTGTAGATTGCTCTAGCCTTGTTTTTCCCACTGGCCACAGCAGTCCTTGACACTGATTTGTCATCTTCTCTCTGGATGCCTCCACGGAACCGAATTAAAATCCTCTTCAAAGTCCCACATAACTTTGTCTGCTTGACTATTGTTATGATTCAGGATGGCTCCTGCAACAGCACGTGGAACTGCCATTTTTTCAGATGACATTATAGCAAAGTTTATTGAAAGATAGACTCGTTTCATACAATGTTTTGGTACAATGAATAGGATTGGTCCTTTAGAGCACCACCTTCTTGTAAATATCTTTACCAGTAAACAAGTTGGGAAAACACTGGGTGTCACGAGAAGGCTATCTACAGGGATTGTTTTGGGTTCCTCCTCACAATTTCCCAGGCCAGAATGAGACTGTTATATACCTAGCTTTCTCACAGGCTTCAAGCCATTGCCTGGAGCCTAAAATCCATTTTCTGACCACTCTCAGTTGCCACAATTGACACCTCTCTTCTGTAGTGTGTTATAGCCCCTTGYGTCATCTCTCTGACCATTCAGGCCTGTCTCACTCCATCCTTTGACCGAGTCTCTTGTAATCATCTCTGTGTCTTCATTTGTGCTGGCAGATGTCAGAWGCTGCTCATGATGCTGTCCTCCGAATGTTCTTGCTGGTACAGTGGAGATGGGCAASATGACTTCTGGAGGTCCCTTCCAGCCTCAGCCTTTCTGTGATTCCACTTGGAAGTGCTATGCTCGACCCTTCATCGAGTAGTTTTCAGCATTAGCTATGTATAATTAGAGCCGTCTGTCCATTTTAGTTAAGCACCCATCCTATCTCATCATTAATTACTGCAGCACTATAAAAGGGGAATTATCTAGATGTGAGCACCATTTGCCTGAATAAGCTGTCACATTCCCCTCTAATTTACACCCTGTTGATTTATTGTATTTGGATTAAAATGCCCTAGGCTGATGAGTTTACTTATTATTCCTATCTGGGAAATATTTCATATATTAGCACAACCATTAAGAAATTAGCAGTCAATCATTTTTGGGTGCAGTGACACGACCACTTCATAGCTGTGGCCTTCCAGAGGAGTGTTGCTGCAAGTTTGTACATGGTGTCCATGTGTTCACATGCTGACAGATTATGGAAAGCCAAAAGGAAACTTCAGCCCTAATGGAGGCTGAAGGTCTGCTCACACACTGTCACCCATCCTGCTGTCCCCAAACAAACTGCTCCAGACCACAGGGGCATTTTGAGACTCTGACTTTGCGTGTTGCCAAGAGGATTTCCAGAGCTAACAAAGGCTGATTTGTACTTTTGCAGGTGTTGGCTTCTGCTTTACTCTCTGAATATTTGAAAAATTGTTGTGGTAATGAAGACATGGTAAATGTATGTGTCCTACCTTCCTATTAATGTATGTGTCCTACCTTAAAGTTTTTGATAGTAAAAATGGTGGGATGTYATTTAACCTGAAAAAAAGGAATTATTTATCTATCTCTGAACTGYTGATTAGTCCCTGTAATATTCAAGATGTTTAAGCAGCAGCATAGAACAACAATGGAAGCATTAGAAATACAGGTTTGAAAGCTGTGCTGTTGACCTTCCCAACGGCCTGTGTTCAGTAACTGTACTTCAAAAGGATGAGGATGCTTTAAGTTTGTTCACCAAGGGAGTTTATAGACTCATGGTGTCTGTAGGTGATTAGTTGTAATGTGAACATTCTCCATCCTGTGGGTATTCTGTAGAGTATATATAGTAATCTGTAAATATGTGAACAAAAAGTTTTTTAAAATCTATTTTCCTTCCTTTCTGAACTTAACAAGTAATATTAAAACCAATCCTGTTTTGGTGCTGCTTGTGACTAAATTAAGTTTTTAAGGGAATCCTTATAAATAAAATCTTAGTAGTGGTGCTAGGATTTAGTCCATTTCTTAGTTGCAGGCGTAATGCTAAAGGAARGTTGAATTATCCTTTGGCTCTTGTTGGACCAGCGAATCCCAGACAACTTCTAGAGCTTCATCTTTACCAGAGTGCAATCCATGCAATCCAAGGAGAGTTCAAGAGTTTTCTGGGCATTTGTAATGAGGGCAGAGGAGAGTGCTCTTTCATCTCATCTAGGCAGTTTGCAGTGGMGTTATATGTAAGCATTTCAACAAAAAAACCCTTTTCAGCAGCACCTTTGAATCTGTGGAAGGACCAGTTTAAGCCCAGAGTTAYAGATACATTGGATTTACAGACGCAGCAGCCACAAATTGCAATGCAAACAGACCTGCTTGTCCGACCTCATTAAAAGAAACAATTTTGTGTGTTGTGTGAGCCACTTGGTCTATTAAGCAAATGCTGACACTCCTCCCTTTTCATGTCTTTTAGTTTCTTTGCATCATGCTGGAGCAGCCAACAGAGAGTCTACCACCAGAGAAAATGTGGGGGTTTAAAGCAGGAGACAAAGTCTTGAATGGAAACAGTCTTTCAGAAAACTGTAAAATTAGTATAGAAAGAGATCCTGTGAACAAACTGCTGTCTTCTTTAAGGCAAAGTWAAATTCTGGCTCACTCTGATCTTCCCTATGATTTATTGTGGCTGTATAAATGTTTTGTGGGGATCAGCAGAAAGTTGGTGTTTCTCCACTAACTTGTGGTAAATACAAATATTCTCAACCTCTCTCCCTTCCTCTCTCAGTGCCAATTGAATTTAACAGGACTGAATRTAAGTCTTTGCAAATCCTCTTCTAGTACACATAGATATTTTTCCTTTTCTATTTCTCTCTCAGTTCTGAAACTGCAGCCTCCTGGTAGACAAGAACTTTGGGTAATTTCTGATATTTCCTGGTGATTTAAATGTCTGAATGAATCTTTGTGTCCATGCGGTCACACAGACTTTCTCAGAATGAAAATCTGTCTGTGTTCAGGTGAAACCAATAGTTTAATCCCAAAAAGGAATCCGAGGGAGCATGTATGGACAGACTGGAACGAGAAGTGGAGCTTAAGCTTAGCAAYAGTGAACAGGAACTGTGCTCAGTGCAAGTTCAGGTGGAGAACAAGGCTCTGTCTGGAGGTGCTTTGGATTTGTGTAACATTTGTTTCACAACTGACTTTAATGTGCTCACTTTTGGTTGTGTTGCTCAGAGCACATTGTAGGGTATGTGGTGCTCTGAAAAACTGATGCAAAAATGTCCTACAGAACCATGCTATTTTAATAAACTAACCAACTTTTACMCTTCATTTGTACTGAATATTGCTGCTACGGTAGCATGGCCTCTGGAGAGAGCAAAATCAGCCTAGCAGCTAAAAAGGGAAATTTGCCAGCCCCTCCACTGCAAGTGGGAGAAAGCCAGGCAGTACTTCCTTCCACCTTGGTTTTATTATTTGTAGAACAAATATGACTACCTGAAAGTGATGGTTTCATATTTTAGTAYTGGTCCACTTTGCTAGAAAGGTTGTAGTAGCTTTGCATGCTACCCATTACTTCAGTAAAGTGACAATAGCAGAATTTATTTATCTGTGATCATCAAACCCTTCAGGACCTCTTCTAAAGCTGTACCAGAGATGCTGTCTTACTTCTGTTTGTAGATTATTACCCCTTTCAGCAGTGATCATCAATCACTGGGGTTTCCTTAATGGTAGGGAATGAATGATAGCCAAAGGCAAGAATGATTTTTCTGTCCTTAGTTTTGCATTTCACTTCCCTGTGCTGAAAAAGTTACATAGTTCTTTCTGCTTCAATGTTGGCTCAGCCTTCTACATAAAGTGATGGTGATCAAAGCTTCACTTCAGAAAGGAGTTTGAAGAGGTCATTTAAAAAGGAAAGAATAGCATTTCTTGGTTTTTAAACCTTGCCAGTCCTCAGTTAATTTTTGTAGTTTTACAAATGTATTCCGCCTTCCAAAAAAAGCTCTGAATTTTKTTTTTTGGTTGTTTTGGGTTGGTTTCTCTCCGTCCACCCTCCCCCCTGAATTTTGTTTTGTGTTTTGCCGTTGATGAGTTACTGCTGGTCGATTACCATTTCCCTATCTACCTTTTCCCTTTCCTTGCTTTGCTACCTTTCTCTTTTTCTTCCCCATATCTCCCACTTCTCTCTTATCCTTGGTGGTCTCTCCACACACACCCCTCAGGGCTTCCTAGCAGTAGGAACCACCAGCACCTCTCAGTTCTAACTCCTGTAATTCATGTTGGCTGCACAAGTTCTGGGACAAAAGGCCCTTGGTACTGCATTTTTCATGCTGACAATGATCTTTGTCAGGTGAACATGGCACTCACCCCCTGGGACGTTTCAAAGCCGATGAGCAAAACTTTTTTGCAGTACATGCTAGTGCCTCATCYTATCAGAAACAGCAGAATTTATTTCGTTACCCACTGGGCAAAATAATTGTCCTCTACAGATGCCTGCTTCTSATAAACTCCCCTTATGGATCTGTGGACCTTTCCAGATGGAGCAGCAGGAAGATGAAACAATGTCTGCTTCATTCAATGTGGTCCTCTATCCAGGCTACCCTCCACAGAGGATCCACTATTTCATAGGTAAAACTCCAGCCAGCCGCAGTAGGTTAGTTCTATTAAATTCATTACCCCACTGTAAACAGCAAATGGAAATACTGGTTTATTATTTAGCACATTTTCAAGGGCAGTATATCCTTGTGCATTTTGGACACAGATCAGTAAAAAGAAAACTTTTTAAGCAATGAACCGAGCCCTGGATTTCAACCTTTGTGTGCCCCTTGTCTTGTGTCACTGCCATGGTTCTAACTCCAGTACAGAGGGCACCAGGGCAGAATCCTCTGCTCTCAGTTTCCTGCCCAAGCAGGTGTGACCAGAAGCCTTTTGGCTCCTACTTTCCTCTGGTGCAGTTTGATTTATGGTCATTCAGCACAAATTATTGAAGTATTTTGCTCATTACCAAAAGGGAGGTAAGAATACTCTTGAATTGCTCTAAGTTATTTGCAGGAACAAGAATAACAGTCACAAATCCTGGGCTTTAGGRTAACCATGAGCATGTATGGGATGGTGGCTAATTACACCTGATTGTGGATCTCTGGCTGGAAGCTCAATCCTGTTATTTTTGAAAGACATTTAACACCACATTAAAGATTTTCCAAGTGTTATTCAACAATACAGGGGTGTTTAAAAGTGTGCACAAGGATGTTGTGATGTTGCCAACAGCATTTTCCTGGGCAGAATATTTTTTTACTTCCTCAGTGTGTTACATTTTCTAGCTTGGTTCACTTTTTAAGGGCTCCTGGCAGTCCTTAGTCTCTGGGGTCCATCCAGAAGAAGGAGCCAAAGTAAAGCTATGCCAAACCACAGCTACTGTGTTGATTTCTTCATTTTTATTACAGGCACAAATTACAGTATTTAGCAAGAAGTCATTCTCTGACATTTGCAGCAGTGGCTGAGTTTCTCAGTGTCTTATTATTAAATAAAAATAATAGTATTAGTCATAAAAAGTCATGAAAAGCCTAAAGCAGGAACTTAGTACTACACGTACTAAGTACTACTACTTCTTAGTACTACACGTAACAGAGGTGTGATCTGAACCAGAATCTACTCTGTGAATTTGGTTTTTTCTGCTTTTTAAGGGAACAGAGAACTTGGAT
>QVAJ01000568.1:48643-61033 GCA_003546035.1 Mixornis gularis | reverse complement strand
AGCTCTGCTAAGAAAACTGCAGGTGGTTTGGTAAGATTACTCACAACCAGTTTGGCTGGTGCATCAGAATGGCTCGTTATACAGATATATTGCTAGAAATTCATCCTCTCTGTTTAGAGAAATTAATTTTTTACTCTGGGGGACTTGGGGGTCTTGTGGTGCTGCAGCATCGACAGCTTCAGCTGCAACTGCCAGTTACTCCACCAATTCCTTTACTCATTATTTGTGTATTTGAAACCAGGAGGGCACCCATAAAGCTCTTTGTGGGGAATTGTGGAGGGAAGAGTCAAGAAACATTTCAAACTATTCCAGATATGTGTCCCCAAGAAAGGATGCACATAAAACTCAATGTTTGTCCATAAAATAGGATTTTCAGGTGCCCCAGGGGTTATTACATTTTAAAAAGTGTTTTGTCTATTCCACCTTCACAGTACCCTGCATTGTTTCTTAGTAGGTAAAAATCTAGGAGGTTTCAGAGTGCTCTGAATTGAGAATTTTGGTTCTTCTTCTGCATTTTTTGGTGGGAAGGAGAAACAGGGATCACACAGCAACTGTGTATGATCTGGTGAGTGCAACAGCTGCTTTGGTTTCTGGAGCATCCTAAAGGGTGGCATAAAATTATTGTCTAAATCTCAGTGAGGGAAAGGTGATTTCCTGTCCCCCATTTCTAGAAACAAAGGTAGTGCACGATCTTGTTACACTTGAGCCAGTGTAGAACACCTGTTTCACACAGCCTCTGACAACTGCACTGCTAACAGTTTTTGAAAACATTGATTTATGTCTTGGAATGCAGCAATTTACATTCTGAGTAGCCAGCCAGGACTGATAGCAGAAAAGAAGATGGGAGATGCTCCTTCATGATTTGCACCATTCTTCCGGCTTGCAGTAAGACAGAAAATTCAATCTGTGCTCCAGATCTGCTGACCTGTCCAAAGTGAAAAACTGTCCATATGTCACTGGGGTCCAAAATTCTGGAGTAAACTGCACAGAATTATGTGAAATTAATAAATAAATATTATTTATCTAATAAATAAATTAATAAATAGGAAATAAAAAGGTATTTCTGAAAACTTCTGAAAACTTCTGAAAACTGGAGGGTGGCTTTTTTGGTTGTTTAGGGTTTTTGTTGCTGTTGAGGTTTTTGTTTCTTTGTTTGGGATTTTTGGGGTTTTTTTAAAATTCTTATTTTTCTGTGTAGGTATTTATTTGGGATTTTTCTGTTGCTATGGGGTTTTCTTTTGTTTTTGGTTTGATTTGTTGTTGGTGGTTATTATTAATATTAGTATTAGTATTTTGGCCGTCTTTTTAAAATAATGCAATGTTTCTTGGGAAAATGTCTCCAGATGGGATGCTAGTGGTTTTTCATACATATTTTTAAGCCTTGAAGCTGATTGATGCAAGCTTGCATCACATTTCTTGAAACTGATAGGGTGAACTCGTGGGAACATGGAATAAGAAAGGTGAATGGATTTCCACATTTGAAACCATGAGAAGTGGAATAAGTGCTATTCTTAGCAGAAATGCTGAAAAAAAAGGAAAAGGGAGCAACTCCACGAGTATTTGTTCAACATTTGCAACCCACTGCTTGAAGTGTAAAGTTCATTTTGTCTTGTGCAAATCTCAGCCACTCACAGCTTCAGCAGGAGAACAGCACTGCTTTAAAAAAGCTCTGCTGTGATAATTTAGCTCATCACCCTGATGATGCTTTGTGGGTCTAAGAACTGGGGTGAACTCATGCACAGTCAGAAAGAGTGCAACAAGGATTCCAGTTGTATTCCAGGTCTGCAGATGGCTTAGTCTTTAAATTCCATTTCAGGGCAGTAATGCTGGTTTTTAACACCTTATTTGAGTGCAACTCAGTTGGAGTGGCAGTGCCTTGCTCACTGTCACTTGTTGAGCCTTGTAGGTTGTTTCAGTATGGAAGTTATAAATCTCTTAAATCAGAATATAGCATCCTATAAATTATTATGGAGCATAGGATATCTTCTGCACATGAATCTTCTGCTTAGCTTCAACATGCCCTCAACAAGCAAGATAATTTGCTTGAGTTTATTGGTTGGTTTGTAATTGTTTTTACACTTACTGCATAAAAAAAATACCTGCAACACCTTTACTTTTAGTCTGATACCCATAAACCCATACAAAGATATAGAGATAGAGATAGAGATAGAGATAGAGATAGAGATAGAGATAGAGATAGAGATAGAGATAGAGATAGAGATAGAGATAGAGATAGAGATAGAGATNGAGATAGAGATAGAGATAGAGATAGAGATAGAGATAGAGATAGAGATAGAGATAGAGATAGAGATAGAGATAGAGATAGAGATAGAGATAGAGATGTATGTAAATGAAAAACTGGGACTAGTGACAACACAGGAAAGAAAAAACAAAGAGCTAAATGCTACCATACATTCATCATGCCAAATTCAGACACTTTTCTCAGAATTTTCTGGTATCTGGAATAATTATTGATATTCTGACTTCCCCAATTTAATATTGCTTATCTTCATAAATGCCATGAAAACTCATCTTCCTGGTTTTGTTCTTTATTTTCTCTTTTATCGAAGCATTTTTGACAGATTTCCACTTGTTTCAAGTGAAAAACTTTTTATCATAATACATACATATGGGTAAATACTGACTTTGGGGGTTTTTGGTCATTAAGATTTACAATTCCTTAATGCCAGCTTTAACTTAGGATTTGCTTAGGAGCTCTGTGCTTCTCAGGACAACTAATCTCCATTACTTACCATGGGGTTCAGTATTAAAGCATGTATAATTTAATTCTGTAATTGTATCTCTTTTCACTGATTTTGTGTGAAAATGGTTCTTCTGAATTCGGAGAAATATGTTGTAACTTTCAACTTGCCTTTAAAAAAGTAGAAAGGGATTACCTGTATCTGCTCTGCCGAAGTGTGTTATCAATGCAGTGCTGTAGGCAGGAATTTGAATTAACGTTGCTGAGATATAGCCAGATTATTTCCTGTGCGCTTTAAAGCTTTGCATTTAGTTGCATCTTCTGATGCTCCAGCAAATGCTCCAAACTCATCAAGTGACTGATGGATGTGTTTGTAAAGGCTTGAATGGTCATTTTATATGAAATTATAAACCCACTGTTGTACTTAATGGGGTCAGTGAAGCAATTAGGAAAGAAATATATAATTCTGTAGTGTGGATCTGTAAGCATGATACTTCTTAGGCTTTTTAAGTTTAATGAAGCAGCTACTCAGCAGCTGAATGCTCTTGTTAAACAATCTCAGGATGGATTTTAAAAGTAAAATGTTGCTGAACATCATGGTCTCCTTGGAGAGTCTGTGTCTCTTATTCTCTTGAAATGTCTGCATCTTTTATATGTTAATGGTTTTGACAATCAGCCATTTGCTTCATTTTCATTGTTAATGAAGCCTAGAGTCCGATTGCCTTCCCCATTCCCTGAACACTCTCTTCCCTGTAAGCAGTCTCATCAGCCTCCAGCTCACTCGCTGGGGTATGCATGGTCTGAAAATAGCTGAAAAACAAACGCTTTGCCAAAGCATTTTCCTATTTTAGATGTCTTTCTAAGAATATGAGTCCCTGTGTGAAAACTTGTGTGGTGCAACTGCTCCAGCATCCACACCAGTCCTCATGTGCTACAAATTCTTACTACCGAAGACATCCCTTCAGGTGCCTTCCAAAGGTTAGTGTTGTTACTGCTCAAATCCAACAAAGCCAAGGTTTCTTTCTTTACCCTTGGAGAAACACCCCTATTTGAAGTGTTTTATTGATGTTTGGTTTTTAAAGATTGTTCTCAGCTGCAGTGCTGACACCATGCAGCCGTGGTGAGTGATGCAGAACACTTTTTTTGTGTGGGGGGGGAAACTCCTGATTTTAGCATGGGAGTATCATCATTGCAACCTGCAAGGTTTACATGGGACTCTAGCCAAGTGTCCCAAGATGTGCTAGGGAATCTTTCCCCCGTTTTGCAGATGGATTAACTCACCCTGTGTGTGTGTTTTTGGTACCTGACCTGAAGGGGAAGACAGCAGGGGCACAGCCTGGGGAAACGTTCCACGACAAGCACACCCAGCCAGGAGCATCCAGCCCGCTAAGGCATCACGAATTTACACGCCCAGGCTCCTTGTTCCCAGCACAACCTTTCCTTCCCAATTGCCATGCCTGAAAACACCAATCAAAACATACTCACAGTGATGTGAGAAAGGGCAAAGCAGAGAAGAGAGACACAGGCAGGCTGTGATTTCTGCCTCACCTTGTGGCATAAATTACTGCTGCACGCAGGCTGTGATTAAACAGGTTTGTGTGACTAAAGTCCTGTACAGGATTAATTGCCAGGTCTGTGCTCTGCTGTGGGTTGGTGATAGAAGACACTGAGCAGCAGTGAAATGTTTTCAAGGGGGATTTGAAGCCGATCAGCCATTTTCTCCTCCAGTACATAACTTTCTCCATTGGCGGAGAGTGGCAGTCTTTAAATTTGAAAGTGCACAGGGTGAAGACTGTATATTCCTTTGAAACATTTGGAGGGGGAGTGACAAAAGGTTCAGCCTCTCTATTTATCACTCATGACTTCAGGAGTCTGCAGAGAGAAGAAAGCGGGGTTGCTGGCTTGCTGCTTGTGGGATGTGCAGAATGGGGTTTTTTTTTGTGATACTTAATGTTGTAAACTTCCTTTCCTTGCTGAGTGGGCTTCAGAAATCTGGGAGTGGGTAGTGAGGGATGCTCCTTCTCATGCCTGGTGTTGGTCAGACAGGGTGAGATGTGCCCCACAGCACCTCCCTGTCCTTATTCCTGCCTAGATGGAGACCCACTGCCCAGCACCATGAGGACAAACCACTGCAGCCACCTGCCTGGAGTTCCTCCGGAGTGCCCACGCCCTCCAGCCCCCGATGGAAAGAGCCTGCCTGGCAGCAGCAGGGCCCTGGCCACCAGTTGTCCCCAGTATGTCATGCAGGTGTCCTCCAAGGATGGGCAGCTGCTCTCGTCTGTTGTGCGGACCCTCGCTGTGCAGAGGTATGTGGGGGGCAGAAGGAGGGACAGGCCCCTTCTCCTCTGGTGTGATTAAACCCCCATCTCAGCATCATAATGATCATGCTGCAGAATGCATCATGCTTCCTAAACACTTCCCAGCTGGCATGCTGAGCAGCTAGACAAGCTGTTTCTAGCACCACTCTTGCAGCTTCTGTCGTTGTCCGAATGATTGACCAGCTCTTTCTGCTTGTGGATTAGAGAGGCAGATTAGTGCTGAAATATATTGTTAATCTATGCCTTTGAAGCACGCCTCAGGCTGGCTTCTCATTAGAAGCAAGAAAGAGTATTCTGATGTGTTTGGCTTTATCCAGACTTGATGCTTGGGTCAGAATTAAATTTGTCTTTGCTGGTGGTGAGCTGGAAAGACTTCATACATCATAAAGCAGTGCAGATGAAATACCCACCTGCAGCCACACAGCAGAGATGTGTTTGGTACAGTTCTTTTCAGTTCTGTTTGTATCACTCCTTGATCTGCCTGTGGGGTGTCCTAAGGAGAGGGAAACCCTTTCCAGGGGGAGGATGTTTTTGCCTTCATGTGCTTTTCTGAAGTTGTGGCCCTGCCTTTGGGGTACTACAGGGCAAGCTGCTGCTCTTTCAGTAGTCCTTTACTGTTGGCCAGTGAAAATAATATTTATGTCAAAGGACCATCACTACAAGAAGTGCCCAGCTTAGGCAGATTTACAACCCCCCTGATGTACTTTGAAATTTCCAGAGGTGGCTGCACCGCTGCTTTTTGAAGAGCTGGGAAATACAAAATATTGAAGGACTTGTGCCTGTCATCTGCCACTCTGATGTTTTTCATCTACACTTTTTCCCCTACTAACAGAAGAGGTATTTTAAGCAAGAATACCAAAACCCCTTAAACCATTAGTCCAGCAGCTTGGATTACTAATTATAGGGCAAAGCACTCCTAAATGCAAATATTTCTAGTTTGTGACAGAGAAAAAGGCTATTACCACAGCCTTGCGCTCTGACCAGCGGTTTTCTCTCCCTCTCCTGCAGCAGCCCCTTCAATGACCGGCCCATTTGTCGGATCTGCCACGAGGGCAGTAGCCACGAGGAGCTGCTGTCGCCCTGCGAGTGCACAGGGACGCTGGGGACCATTCACCGCAGCTGCCTGGAGCACTGGCTCTCCTCCTCCAACACCAGCTACTGTGAGCTCTGCCACTTCAGGTTTGCAGTGGAGCGCAAGCCCAGGCCACTGGTGGAGGTCAGTACRTGGGGCACGGCCCTGAAATTTTAGTTTCACTGGCAAAATCACGCCTGCTTTTGTGCAGGCATCACAGAGCCTCTGCGGCTCCACTGGGGTTTTGGGGGTTTGGCAGTATGAGGGCGGGAAATAACAAAACTGCTCATTTTGGAGCAAATCAAAACCAGATGATTAGAATGAGATCAGTGGGCTTGCTTTACTGCAAACCTGACTGGAGGTTTGGGAAACAATGTGCAGCAAATTCCTGGAATGCCAGCCAGCTTGGCTGAGGGTGGAAGAGAGGCAGGTAGCAGTTCCTGTGGAATGTAGGGCAACTGCCTGGACTCAACATATTAAAAATAGGTCAGAATTTTCTTTTTCTTCTTCCTTTTGAGAGGTAACAAACTTGGAAGCCTTAGAAACCCAATTTACATGTCAAGGTCACAAGAAGGAATTGCTGTTGTTCAATGTCTGGCATGTTTAGAGTGAGTTTGTGGGTGGCCTTTTGGCCTCTTCTTGTCTATGTGCCAGACTCAACAGTGTATTGGACATTTGTTTCTCCCTTATCAATGAAAATTCAGGTTTTGCCAACTATAGGTAGCAGCTTCATGAAGTTTTCCAGGTTTTACGGTATTTTTGGTATTTTTTCTTTCAGAAAAGAAAGAAACCAAAATTAGTTCAATCTCTTGACACTGGTAATGACCTTTTTCCTCACTCGTTTTATTTTGGAAAAAAGATGAAGCAAAGTTAGGGTTTCTTTTGGAATTAAAAGTGAAATACAAATAACGTTTGGCCAAATGAATGAGAAGAAGCATTTTGTACCCATTGGTGACACAGGCAGGTGCCTGCAGAGCTTGGGTTCAGGACAAAGTGCCTTTCCTGTGCATCTTAATTGTTCCTTTAAACTGTATCAAAACTGGTGGAGGGAGGTACAGTATTAAAAATAGGTAGGGGAAAGCAGTATTTTGTTTTTCAGAGATGAGAGGACACAGGACAGAACTGACTGCTGGCAGGTGGCCCAGGGGATGAGCAGTTCAAGACTACCAAAATGGCTTTAAGTAAGATAGGCATGCACATTTTGTGTCTAAGCCTAAAGATATCTTCATTCTTCCTCAGGATCCCCCCACAAAAGGTACATGACATGGCATTTAGCACAAATCCTGCACCCAAAGCAAGTCTTGGGCAGCTGTGCTTGATTGCCTCTGGGTTGCTCTCTGGTTCTCCTCTCAGTCTTTGGTGCAAGAACACCACCACTCTGAATCTGCCCTCTGAGAAAAAAGATAAGTGATAGTGAGGCATCACAGTTTGATTTTAGAGCCCTGCTTCTCAGAATTGTTCCCTTTTGATAGTTCCTTGTGAGGCTGCACAAATTGGATGTGATGCTGGCCAGAGCTGATGATGATGGAAGGAGTTGAAAGCAAGGCTGACCCTGCCCAGGCTGGGACACTGTGGTTGCTTGATTGTTCCCTGATGAAGTGAGGCTTCTTTTTGGCAAAAGCAGTAATAAGTAGTAGAAGCAACAACGATATTTAGAGTAATAATGGTAAACCTGCCAGTGTTTTCTCAGCTGAGGACAAATGATAAACCCTGAGCAAGAACATTTCTGAAACATAGCTAAGTGTCTTTATCTTTACTACTCATTATTTTCTGACTTCTCAGCTACTTACACCCACTGTATTTTAGTGCAGAAATCAACAGCTGGGTGCAGTTGCAGGAAAGGTCATAGAAAACCCCAATCCTTTGTGCTCTTATAAAGGCAATATGCTTTCAGTTTAGAAGGAAAATGAAGGTATACTTTCAAAGCTGAGAGCAGCAGATACAAAGAGTAACTAAAATGAGCTGTATGCCAGGGGGAAAATTAAGCAGAAAGATAATCAAACCTTTTGATTTCTGTCAGTGTAATGTAAGTTTGTCCTGGAAGTTTCTACTTATTTAATACACAGAGACTTGAAATGCAAAGGCCTCCCCATGCAGCAAATAATTGCAGCAAAAATTGTAAAGTTCCCAAAGCAGGACTAAAGCAGATGCAAGATTGCCAGATTCCCACATCTTCTGTGTCCTAAAAGCACTTTTGTGCCTGTCTCTCTGTGTTGCCTAGAGTGTGAGGTCATGGAAGGAGGTTTATCAGGTGTAGTAGGACCATTTCTCACAAAAACCCTGCTGTAACATTTGGATGAGTGACAAGCCAGTGTGGCCACCTGCTTTTAACACCACAGTATGTGTAGGTTTGGCATGGGGTGTCGAAGTTCTCTTCATTTAGTGAGATGATTAGTGCTCCAAAGGTTCCCTTGACCTAGATAATGGAAAGAGTAAATGGTCCTCTTCTCACTGGAGGTGAATGATGAGTTTTACCGATGCATTTTAGTAGGTCAAGAGGGGCTATTGTACTCATAAAGTGATTTATAGAGCACAGACTCTAAAAACACATCCAGTAACTCCTCAACAGGCCCTATCTCACTGAGTGAATACATCCCATTCAGGGGTCAGTGACAGGTAGTGAAGAAATGCTTAAAGCAATCAGTCATCATATTGATCTTTTCTTCTCTGAGATCTTCCACCAGGAAARAAAAAAAAAAAAAGGTATTTCTGACTATTCCAAGACAAATTATACTCTTTTTCAAAGGGCCAAAAAACCACCACCACCAAAAAAAACCCAAAAACAGACACCCAACCAAAAACCAAACCTGACAAACAAAACTCCACCCCACCCAAACTGACCAACCAAGAAAAACAAACAAAAAAACCCTTAAAACCAAAACCAAAACAAAAAAAGCCCAGCATGCTATTATGTTTTCTCCTTGTCCCTTCACTGGATTGATCACTGCTTCCTATTGTCTTAGACATGAGTGTGGAAGAAATCTGTTTCGGCAGAAACAAATTGAGGCACTTTACTCGTTTTATCTAGAAATGTCATATGTGAATTTATTCCTGCTGTTAGCAGGAGAGGCTGCAGCAACAGGGAGCTTGAAATGGAATAAAGGTTGTGACTAATGGTTCAGCCATATTCCTTCCTCCCTGTGCCCATCCTTATGGAAGCAGCAGAGGAGTTGACCAAAGACAACTCTGTGCTTCTCCTTTTTCTCTGCCACAGGATGTATATTTTTGTCTCAGGGAGAAACTTCTCCCTGGAAATGCACAATGTACTGGCTGACTGATGCCCAAAACCCAACCAGAGCAGCAGTCAGTGGTAGTACAGTCTGTCAGTAGATAAAATAGATTTGTGATGCTACTTTTGTTCCTTTTTTGAACTCACATTATTCTCTGCAAAAGAATTGTGTTTCCACAGTGGCAATGCGAGTCAGCACTATGGTGCTGGTTAAAGCTCTTCTTCATCATTCACAATAGTGCAAAATTCAGTTAGAGGAGTCTGAACCCTCTAGAGAACCCCTTCTACCTCACGACAAAGGAAGGAGAAATCTATAATATGGTGGTTGATATGCACAGAAGTGATATTCCTTGTGACAAGCCAACCAAGGACCTCAAAACCAGCACAGTGAAATCTCAAACTGCAGTAATTCCATTACTGACTTTTATGGACCTTCCAGCTTTATATAAGCTGCCTTTTTAATGCAGCCAATCCGCAGGAAAAAAAAATCTACATTAGGAATGTGTGGTTTTATTCACGTAGCTACTTTTGCTGTGTTTCAGCATAAAGATTTGTCAAGCTTTATGTAAGTATTATGTATCATCTTCATTTCAGTTTCCCCATTGCATCTGTGTTGCTTCTACTTCTGCTCAGTGCAGAAGCAGCCACAAAATGTGGCAGTAAAAATATATTTATGTGCAATAATAAAATGTTAGGGAACAACCAGTTACAAAATAAAAATGGTATAAGAGTATTATGTGACCACATAAGTCAGGCTTGTATTGCTTGTAAGTTACTTACATGTTTTAAACCAACCAGAATTTGGTATCTCTTTATTCACCTTTTTTTTTTGCAAACAGACAGAAAGCGCTTAATTAACAATACAAAGCTCATAAGCAAAACAGCATGACTAGGAGAAAAAATAAAGTCAGGATAATCACAGCAATACTGGGCAGAAATTAACTTCAGTTTTTCCCTGCTGTGTTGCTGGCTATAGAGCTTATATCAGTAAGGTAAAATAAATATAAAAACCCTCTAAAATGTACACCTATGCATGAAGTATTAAGATGAGCTTACATTATAAATTAAAACCTCCCAAAGCCTTATACTGAAATATGAATTTATTTCCTGTGCAAGACTTTGAGTCATGATGTTTTTATCTGTTTGGATTATTTTACTTATTTTTCCTCTCCACTGTTCAGTGAAGCAAGTCATTAGCGTTAAATCACTGTAATGAACAGACACCAAGTTTGCTGCAGGTAGTTTATAAAAGGATCACACCTCAAGTCAGAAGGAAAATAAATGGTTCCTCAGCATAGTCACCAACCAGGAAGACTTCCATAAATCAAAGTTTGGAGGAACTGCAGCTGTCCATACAGCATATTAGGGCTGGGAGCAGATAATTAAGGTGTGTCCATCCTCCTTCTTTTCTTGACCTATAAGGGGGAGATTAGAAGGGCAAGGTGATAGGGATATTTTTGTACCTAATTTTCTTCAGGTGTAAAAATAATCCCCCCGAGACCAGCTCACACAGGGAGAATTTGAAGCAGCCATATAGGTTTCCAGTAGAAGTATATCTGAGTTAAAGAAAGTATTACAAAAAAAAAAAAAAAAAAGTAATAAACTCCCAGCACAAATGTAAAACCATGAACTCTCCAAGATACATTTTTTTGTATATGTTTATTCGTAATGGAGTGAAATCCAGAGACCAAATCAGAATGTTCTTTCTCCTTTAAAGAGAAATTAAGTGGCTGTTTTATGTTCCTTGAAGCAAGGATTTGCTACAATGCACAAATCTTTCTTCTATTACTGGCAGCAAGAGCGCAAACAAAGGCAACTCATTCCCCATAAAAAAATAAAAATTTAAATTACTTGTCAGTGAACAGAGTAGTTCAGACCATCACATCTGTAACTGCTCATTCCTAAATTTATAACAATCAAGGGCAAAAACTCTTGAGGAAAGTTCCTAGGAGAAAGTAACTGAACAATCAGATTTGCTTCAAGAACAAGCAAGATGGGGGAAAGATGCTGGAGTTTTTGAAGGCACATCTTCTTTTGTTTTAGATAATGGGTTTGGTGACTTTTCTTGGGACATCATGGTCCTGTAAAGTAGTTCTAAACTGTCCAGTTTTCATCTATCTCTGTCCTTCCTACTGGTAGCGTTTCCTACTACTGATAGGAGACAGTCAAAGTTTACATTTTCTAGGAAAATAGAAGTGGTAAGATTTATTGCATCTGTCTTTTTGTATACCTATCAAGCATTTATTATCTATCATGTCTTTGATTCCCATATATTTGAGCTTGTAGATGAGGACATTTACAATGTTTTGAAATAAGTACTGCCAATAGCAAATCTGCTTGGCTTTTGTTTTAAAATGTGAAATGTGATTTTTATTGATTTTCTTGAATGCATGTATTTGGCTGCCTAACTGGGAATAAAGTTGTCCAAAACAGAATGAGAGCATTGCAAATACACACAGATAGAAAGAAACACAGCTTTTCCCATAGTTCCGCAAAATCTTTTTTTTCTTGACACATCCTGAAATCTTTTAACTGATACAAGCATCTCCAGAACTATAAATTAAAAGTGGCTAGTAGGAAAACGGAACAGCAGTGATCCAGACTAATGCTAAAAAATTATACTATTGTGTAGTTGGATCTGCAAGAATATTTAATAGATTTTTATAGTGCCATTTAGCAAGCTCTGCTATTTGTTTTCTGTGCCAGAGAATTACTAATTCTTTTTTAGAAGCTGAGAATTTGTAATCCAGAAACTGGACACCACATCCATGAGCCACTATATTATTGCTGCTTGGTGGTGCAGCAGGGAAGTGGGCCACTGAATAACAGAACCAATATGATTCCAGCAGAAGCTGTTTATTGTTTACATTACATAGCAGATATAGATTCTAGGTCTACTGTCCACTTGGGCATCTCTGGGTTGGCCAAGCTGCTTCTTCATGAGGCAGGCACACATCTTTCAGGACATCAATTGATCAAGCACCCATCCTCACCTTGTGCTTCCCCTATCTAGGGTTTACACTTTTTGTAGACAGTTTCTCAGCCTCTCTGTTCCTGTTCTTGATCCTGT